>MQRK01194125.1:5660-32054 GCA_001938485.1 Girardia tigrina | reverse complement strand
ATATATATATTATTTCAATAATCTGTTCGAATAATTATAATTATCATTAAAATATTACTTTTTAATTTACTGAATTATCATAACTAAAAATTATGTTAATTATTTATAATTTTATTTAAATAAATTATTTATCGAATTTATTTAATGATATTTTGTTTTCTATTAAAATTTATTTATTTTTGTTTTTTTAAAAGAACTGGTAAAACATTTTTTATTTAAATAAATTTAATTAATTTTTTTTGCAAATTGCGTGCATTAATTTTTTTGTATTTTAACAGTTTAATTATTAAATCAATGAATAAATAATTTAATTAATGTTAAAGTAATAATTATTACTTCAACAATAATCACTTAAATTAAAATTTAATTGACAAAAATACGTTTTAATTTGTTTGTAAGTCGTTTTAAATAATATTAAATTATTATATTTTAATAAAAATTATTTAGACCCTTGTCCACAAAATAGTTGGTCATATGAAGGATACTGTTACCGAATTTTAACTGTTCCAAACAATCAAACAAAAAACGAAGAAATCTGTGGCAACCAGGGCGGTCATTTAGCTACTTTTGCCTCAATAATGTCACATAACTTTATTTCGGAACAGTTGGAAATCTTCGGTAAAAATATTTCACTTTATGTCGGATACTCGGCTTTGGCTTTCAAAGGTAAAGTTTTTTTCTAAGGTATCCCTTTATAAATCCTTTTTTAAGAAACGTATATGCCAATCGACTTCTCCTTGGTGTCCTTCCAGAATTGGGCCACTGGTCATCCAAAAGCTGGTTTATCTTGTATGGTCATTCTACCTTTCGGTTCCTCCGAAAAATATAAATTCATGAGTGTGGACTGCAGTGAAAACTATCCCGCCATTTGCAAATTCCGTAAAATATTTTTTTAATATATTAATGTTTCAAAATTGAATGTTATGAGATCCTGATTTAAACGAACCAATTTAGTGGTTCTCAAATCATGTACCAACAGTCTTTTCCAAATGACTTTCTACAAGCTTTATAAAATAAAATACATTTTGGTAAAGGTCAGAAATATAAAATAAAACTTGTTCGTTCTGAATTGTCTTTTAAAGTAATTACTGTGTCTTCGTAATTGAAACCGTGAGTATGGTATTGTTTCAGGATCCATATCTAAACGAGGCGAAGTATCGGGCATACATAATGACTCGTTAACTTCTCTGAACCCGATCTCAACTTCTAAAATAGGAGGAGATTTATTTTTTGGTTCCCGGGTTGAACCACCGCGTTTATATAAAAGAACATCGAACAACGCCATTATAAAGTTTTATTCATAGACATTTGAATTTTCCAACCAAAAAGTCAATCTTTTTAAACAAACTGTTTATAACATTAATGTGACTCATATCATTAACGACAGAGTCGTATAAATCATTTCTAAATATTTTTTGTATGTTAAATCATTTTTTTCGATTTTTTTCATGTGATATATATGATGTATCTACACTGACTTCGTAATATCGAGACAAAATTTTCAATCAAACAAAGTTTAAACTTCGATATTTATCGAAATTCGTTAAGTCCCGGTGCAAAAGCGTCCTGTGTGGAAAGGTCCTAGAACCATTTACTCGTTGTCATCTATCAAATTGTTTAACTGAAAAGATTTTTAAGAAATAAATAATAAATAATTAAATAAATTAATAAATAATTTTGTCATTACATTATTAATGATTAATAAAACATTCATTTAAAGCGGCGTCACCTCGAAAATGTGCGGAAGGTTGGAAGGAAATTGGAGGAAAGTGTGTTGCATTATTTCCTCAACCGAAAAATGTCGTAAATTCAGCAATAGAATGTGCGAAATACGGAGGAGATTTAGTCATAATTCCATCAAATGATACTTCTAAAACCATTTTTAATCGGTAAATTATTTATAATATCTTTTTATCGAAAGATCTATTCTACAGACTTTTAAAACTCTTATCTGGAAAGTATTGGTTTGGACTGAATAAAAATTTGCTGCAAAGATCATCAACAGTTCAATGGAGAAATATCCAGGACGTATCATTCACCAACTATGCTACCTCTAATCGTAGTGTTCTTGGAATGTCGCCGGATATCGAATGCTTCCAAATACAATCAACCGGGAAATGGATTTCCGCCGATTGTAATGAACAAGCCGATGGATTTCTATGTGAAAAACCACAAAATGGTGAGTATTTTGTTTTTATTTATTTTGTTTGCAAAACCATTAAGATTTGATAATAGTACCTGTAAAAATACATTTATAATATAATTTAAATTATTCGGAGTCACAGTTGTTAGAATAAATTTAATTTTATTTCTTAGACGATTCTTGGCATGATCAAATCTTATAAGTGAGGCTTAACAGTTTAAAACCTTTTTCAAAAATTTTATCAGGAAAGCAAAGACATTTTTTTTAATTTTTTAAGGTATACTATTTTACCTAGGTAATAGATCTTCGAACTTTAGCTTCAGAAGTTTATCCTTTTTTAAGGAAATAAACTCATTCTCATTGAAATGCGTATAAAAATCGATTGCACACACAAAATGGCCAGCTAAAGTCGTTATTCCAGCATCCGTTTGTCATCCATTATCAATTTACCCCTCACGATTCCACCAGCCATATCTCAATTGTTTTATAAATAAATATAAAAAATGCAAAGTCTTAGAGAAATACAAAATATAAAAAAATTAAATCTCAAGGTCGTTTATAAGAAACAATCAACAAAAAACAACAAATGATGTTTTTTTTAGAAAAAACGCCATTTTTTTAACACAATTTCTTTTACAAAATATTTTTTACTTTGTCTTCAATTTTTATTTTATACTTCTAAATAATTTTAATAAAAATCCGAAAAAAAGGCTGTTTTCAAGCATAGTATTTCATTCTTAGATTACTTTTCACAGGTTTGGAAAATTCCATTCACCTTGAATGGAAGCAATTTTGACTTATCTTTCAGGAAAGTGCAGTACCAACTCTGTTGTTCCTCATGGTGTTTTGAGGCACAAAACCTTTCCTGGTTCTCAGCATACCTCTTTTTTTACTAAAAAAACAAAGCTCTTTGGAAGCCTGAAAAAACCTCGATTTCTATAGATATTCTTTCATCTAGAAGATCAATTATAATGTCTGCTCGCATATCATATTCCTTTGTCAAAAGTACAAATACTACAAAGATAGATTAGCATTTCAAGCAGAATGCCCTTAATTATTTAATATTCATGTTTATATTTTATGTCTCTGAACAAATTTTAGACAACTAACAGCCAAAGTAAACATTATCCTACAAATATCACTTGTCACACTGTAATACAGTTTAACCGAATTAATCTGTGTCACCCTGTACATACATAAGGACTGAGTGCGAAAATATTACTAACTTTAAATCTCTAACACCAACATAAATTCACAAATTACAAAAATCTAATCAAGTAGGCTGTTGTATGAATAAATCAAAATAAAATTCCTTTTAGTATTCATTTTTAAATTTCATTTTTCATGAATATGTCAGAAATATGAAGTCGCGAATTAATTATTCGTTTATTTCAAGAAAATCCACAATCAAGTCGGAAAACAATTGCCAGAAAGGCAAAGGTTTGTCAGAAAACAGTTTCTAACGTTATTAAAAACTTAAATGAGAATTTGAACGTTCTTAGAAAAATCGGTTCCGGAAGAAGAAAGGGTTTTGTCGTGTACACAGAATGTGAAGGCAGTAAAGGCGCTGTTAGAGAGAAATCCTCGTCTATCAAATCGAAAAAAGTGGCGGTAAAGGCAAATTGTAGCGAGAAAACAGTTCGGAAAATTAAACATTCTGTGGGTTTAAAAACGTATAAAGTTCAAACAGTACCAGATCGGAACACCAACTAAAACTTTATCGAGCCAGTAAGTTGAAATCTGGTTTTCTTGCGAAGAAAAAATGTTTCAATATGGATGATGAGACTTATCTGCTCTGTGAGTTTTCCCAGCTACCCGGACAAGAATTTTATTCTGAAACTAAGAGAGGCGAAGTTGAAGAAAAATTTAGATGGAAGAAAATATTTAAGTTTCCTAAAAAATTTCTTGTTTGGCAGACTATATGTGGATGCGGGAAAAGGAGTAAATGCTTTGTCACATCTGGCAAAATAAACACAGAAGTCTATGTGAAGGAGTGCTGCAAAAGTGTTTATTACCATTCATAAGTCAGCACGGACGTTTTACTTTCTTTTGACCGGATTTGGCAACGTGCCACTATGGTAAGGCAGCCAAGAAGTTGTACGAAGACAATAACGTCGATTTGGTGCAAAGAGAAGCAAACCCACCAAAATTGTCCAGAGCTTCGCCCAATCGAAAGATATTGGGCTCTATTAAAAAGGCAGTTAAAGACGACAAACAAGAGGGCACAGACAATTGCAGATTTTCGGAACAAGTGGAATAATACAGTCAAAAACGTTACAGAAACTACAATTGCAAGTCTAATGGCAGGTATTCCGGAATAGCTCGCAGAATTTATTAAAAAAAATAAATAATCTTTCTCAGCTTCCTAAAATTATTTTGAATTACACATATTTATCAAAACAGTCGGTATTTTTTCAATCAAAATACGGTTTTGAAGATAGAGGATTTTAAAGTTAGTAATATTTTTCGCACTCAGTCCTTCTTAAAAATGGATGTTTTGTTTGAGTAATTTATTTGTCCTAATTTATCGGCATCGCTCGGTATATTTACGTTGCAATTGCTTGTCCATTAATTGTTATGTATTTAATATGCTTAAAATTTTAGTATCAAGATATAAAAGTAAATACAAATCAGAATATAGATTTCCGATACCGGTTTGACAAAAATCTTTCTTTTTTACTATCTTTTTGTATATATCCTATGAGACCTGACACAATAGGAGGGAAAATCCTTCTTTTAGTATGTATTTAAGTGTATATAATGATAATTACTTTTATACTTTAATATTTTGTAAATATCTTTTTTATTTAGAAAATAAATAAATTTTATTTAAATAAGAATAAAAAGAAGGTCAAGGCTCAGTGGTGATATGCTTCATGGAGTGATGCATCATCCTCGTCTGAAACATCATTCTTCTTTAACGACATCCTTCATCTCAACTTTTAATTCCAGCTTCCTGTTGAAATAATCAAAATCATTAATTAATTATAAAACGAAACAAATTTTTTCTCAATCATGAAAGACATTTTCCATCCACAGTAGGGGAAAATTGAAACCGAAATAAATATAAATAACGAGATTATTTTCTGTGGAAACATATCTGCATTTTCTGTTTCGTTGTTAATCCGTTATCCCCGCTTCGTTCCCAACGAATCTTAATTATCTCACTCAGACAACGAGTATAACATCGCTTATAATTGAAAAATGCATTAAGGAAACGCACTCCTTCATAATGGAATTCGTAAATTGCTTACGACACAACTAAAAACAAAACAATTTTTGCTTGACAATCGTCAACAAGACGCTTTCTTCCTTTGAATCTTATATAAATTCAATTAAAATTTAGACAAGTGTAGACTTATGATATAATGTTTCTAAAACGTTTCCGGTTCTTTTTCTTTCTAGATTCTAATTAACAAAAACATTCTTTCGCCAAAAATAATCACTCTTTTTCTTGTCCGATGATTCATTTATAAATCTTTCGTTCTTTTATATTTTTGGCCGAGAATTTTTCTTTTATTTTTGTTTTTAATGACAACTTTTGTTTGATATTTTTCTGTTGACTTTGTTCCGATCTTAAGAAAATTAATTGTTTATAATTACGTTTATTTTTGATAATATTAATATTTTTGATTATTTAATTGTATAATTATTATCTTCAGTCTTTTATCGATGTCCGACAACTTCGGAATATTTCAATGGAAAATGTTATAAACCGGTGCCAGAAGATTCGGTACCTGCTTCGCAAAAGGCTTGTTCTTCAGCTGGTGGCGATTTAATATCAATCGCTACTTACGGAGAACAAATGTTTCTTGAAAGTTATTTAAGGAATAAAAACATATGGAATAGCTATTGGATTGGTGAGTTTTATCATACTTCGTTTTATGTAAGAGTAAAGAATGATCTATGTTTATTGTTAAAAAGGCTGACTTAAATTATTTTTGGTTCGATCAGTGAACCTCTTTAATAAATAAAAATAGCAAAAAAAAACTATGGTAAACAAAATCTTTTGAAATAAATACAACACAGAACAGTAAGAAAAAAGGTATTACAGTGTAAGCCGCTTAATAGGACCACATTTGTCCCAAGCCCAACTGGTCCTATTAACCGACTAGTCCCATTAAGCGAAGTGGTGTTATTTTTTGACAAAGTACACTTTTCGAGTTGTAACAACATTTTGCGCGTTTTTAAATGTCGCCATCGGTTTAAAACTGCCTACAAACCGATTGCGATGGTCTAAACAGTTTGAGAGCTCTGAAGTACACACTCTTCGTATAAACAGTACGTTAAACGCTTTAACTATGTACAGTATTGGGCAATACAGTTCTGTACTACTTTACTGTATTTTAAAATGAATGACAGTCTGCAACCCTCCCCATTGTGCTCTAGCAAGATTGATGTCGAGTTAGGCGACACACACATACATACGTACCTGGGATGGTAAATGTATGGGGCTACCGCCACTAACTGTACGTTTGCTTGCAGGACACTTTTCCTCTTGCTGTGTGCTACAAATGTAGCAGGTACTCTCTGCAGCTAAAGAGATAAGAACAAATACAGTAAATACAAATTCAGTCAAGACCTGCTTCTTTGTTACGTGTGTATGTGTATGTTGATTGGGGTGGGTGTATGACCTACGCTAAAAACACGTTTTTCATGACTTTCATGTTGTTTGAAGGGTCAAACAGTTTCATGAGTGTTCCCATTAATAGATTTTTACTGGTCCTATTAAGCGGCTTTCACTGTATTACTTTGCAAATAGAATTATCAAACCCAATGAACAAATAGTGGCAATTGAATTGTATTAACCTGAAATTAACAGAAATAGAAAACCAGGAATTCGGTTTTATGTATGATTTGTAGACTTTCACAATAATAATCTCTTATGTGTAAGTTACAAATAATTCTTTAAATTGTTATTCGTTTATTTATTGATTTTGTAAAACATAAATTTACAAAATATTAATCTATAGCACAACACTAGAACATGTATATATGTAACGCAAACAAGTACAAGCAAATACACGTCACGATTTGTGCCTTAACATTTATGGTTGACTCGAAACATCAAGTAATCTAGATCTTTCAGAACAAATTTTATATGAATTTTAACCTAAAACTTCGAAGAAGTCTTTCTGTATCTTATACCATATCGTATACCAAAAAATTAATGTTATTCAACTCCAATAAAATACAAAAAATGAATTTAATGTAAGAAATCATATTATTTCACGCAGAATGAGACTTCGAAAAATGGAAAGCCGAGACAAAAGTTGAGAGCAAATCTCATTATTAGAAAGAGAAGAGTCCTTTATCCTATTAATGAGTGATCTTAAGCTAAACTGACCTGGCCAGTCCTGTTGAAAACTTCAGTCACGTTAGCCTTTATTTGTAACACGCAAAGTTGTTCAAATATTTTTTTGTGATTTAAATCCGTTTATCACTGTTAAAAATTAGAAATTTTAAACATAATTTTGATATTTGTTGTACGACTTGATCCAGGATCTCAGATTTTATTCTCTGTTAGGATCGTTTAATTTTTATTTCTATATCGTTATCTTCATTATCTTCAACGAAAAGAGAGGTTGTTTAATATTTAAAAGCCGTTTCATAAACTCAACCTTTCGAATTGAATGTACAAGTAAACCTCGTTTTGCCCCGGGGTTCTGTTCAACGAGACTCCGGCATAAACGAACAAGGATATAATGGTCAATATGAGGTTAGGTTCAGAGTCAAATTTCTAAAAACAATTAAATATTTTTCAAGTCTACCAAAAATTATTACTGCCCCTCAACTTCCCCTTCCTTTTCTCAGGAATATAATTATACATAATTTATGATACTGCGACATTGATTGTTCACCGAAGTAAAACTGGAAAATTGTTAAGAAAAGACAGGAAATTTTCAAAATATTTATTAGAAAACAAAAAACTTTGAAAATTAAAAATAATGACGATTAGAAATTATTGAGTTTTATCTAAATTTTATTTTTTACAAATTTTTATCTGGATAAATAATGAGATTCTATGAATATTAAATTTTTGTATCGTTTCATCTTACGTGGTGCGCTCAATAAGTACTGAGCCTAACATAAAAATAATAATCCGATGCCAATGAAATTTATTTTTCATAACAAGCAAGTTATAAAGGTATCATTTCTCAAAGAAATGTCCATTTACACCAACACATTTTTTCCAGGGCACAACAAGGTCCAGAAAGGCTTTTTCAAAGAATTTCGGTGGCTGTTGAGCCAAGAAATTTGAGACTGCATCCTTCAAGTCTTTTTTCGTAGCAAAATGTTGACCCCTGAGAGCTCGTTTGAGGTGGATGAAAAGATGATAATCGGAAGGCGCCAGAACCGGGCTGTATGGAGGGTAAGAGAGCATGGTGAGGCCACAACCCTCAATTGATGACATTGACAGCTCACTTGTGTGGATGGGGGCATTGTCGTGCAAATAATATAACTCACAAACTCTGCTCTTCCTTCTCAGCTTTTTTACCTGAAGCTCGAGCCGGGAGTAGTATTCACTGTTGATACGAACACCAGCTTCCGCAAAATCAGCAAGGATCATTCCATTTGCATCCCAAAAAGTGAGGAGCATGAGAGCTTTTTTGTGAGAGGTTGATGATCGCATCTTCTTCGAACACTCTTCCCCTGGCACTTCCACTCATGAGACTCACGTCTTGATTCTGGGACATAAATGACAAGTGGTGTTTCATCCATTGTCATAATATTCTGTAAGAAGCGGTCTCCAATACATTCATAGAGGTTTAAGTTTTCCTGGCAGCACATCAATCGCCGTTCCTTCATGTCTGCTGTTAAAAACTGTGGCACGAAGCGTGAACACAATTTTCTAATTCCAGTTTCCGTAAGCAGTGATTGTATGGTACCTCTGCTGACATTTAATCGCATTGTCAGTTTTCTGATAGTGATTCGTCGCTCACACTTCACGATTTTTCGCTATTTCTTCGCCAATTTCACGTGGCCTGCCTGACTTTTCTTCATCAGAAACAAATGTTCGACCATATCGAAAATGGTTGAACCATCGTTTGACAGTAGATATGGATGGACTCTCTTCGCCATAAACAGAACTAAACTGTTTATATATTCGAATATACGAATATTTCTTCCCGGATTTTCCCTTTCATTAACAAGAAACGAATAACGCTTCGATATTGGACGTTTTCCAATGACATTTTCGAATTTATGCGTTCTCTAACCTAAACAAAAATAATAGATTAAAACAAATATCACAAATATTACCTTTATAACTTGCTTGTTATGAAAATAATTCATTGGAATCAGAATATTATTTCTATGTTAGGCACACTACCTATTGAGCGCACCACGTATAAAATTATTATCAAAAAGCTGAGCTTTCTTTGACACCGTCCGCAGCGGTAGATATTGAAATAATAATGGTATTAAATCTGCTGGCCGGCTAAGGCTGCTATTATGTCAATGTATTAATGATATCGGCGGCTATTAGATTTGATTACATTGCGTCGACAGTGTAAAAGAAAACACATCTTAGATCACGATCAAATTTTGCATGTTCAATTTAAAATGAGTCAACTTTCGAATAGCCTTTCTTAAAAACCGAATTGCCCTCTGATGAGGTGTCTAAATACAAAATAAATATAAAATAGACAAATTCATTAAGGATAAATGCTTCAAAAACCAAGATGACGCCAAAGACGCCTTTAACGCTTTCATCGCACCAAAAACGCAGGAGTTCTACGCTAGAGGAATCAATAAACTTGTTTCTCTTTGGTAAAAATGTCTTGATTCTGATAGATTTTTTTTGGATTAATAGTTTTTTCTGTGCTGAGTTACATTTTTTAGTTTAGAATCAAAAACTTGCATTCCTTTTTCAACAACTTAATACATAGTTTGCTGCTTACAATTGGTCTATTGGTGACTAATTTCTTACGAATTTAAAGACATCCAACATCCAACCCCCAGAGAGAAGAAAACTTGGAAGAAGAGAACGAGGAAGAGCCGACATCAAACCAATCCAATCCTCAGTTGCCGGACGCAACTGTGAGTATGTCGAGGATACAGTCGAACGACGATGCCGATGAGACGCACCTACAATACCGACTGCCAGCCGATTACAAGACTGCAAGAGGACAATTCAAGTGCCCATTTCGCGGTTGTTACGCGTCCACCGTACGGCCATGGTACCAAGTTCCATGGTTCGTCGTTCGTTACTGGCAAGCCGACTGCTCAGAGGTGGAAGGCCACTGACCCCGTAGGAGGCCTATCGGGGGGCCCTTAAGGACTTTAGTTTGGGTGGACTCTCTAAAGAGCCAGAGGCTCAATACCATTACAGAGATTGGAGGCCCACGAATTTAAAGACACAATAATTTATTCACAATATGAATTTCTGTTATGAGTTGTTTACAAGTAAAATAACCGATTTACAACAACATATAACTAACAGTTACAAAGACTCAAAATATAAATCGAGAATGATACAAATTAAAAATTTTTTACAAACACGTGTCTAATATTTATGTTAACAACTAAAAAACTAGTAATTTTTTAATATTATTTTTAGGTCTCCAAGAAAATCTAAGTAAACCTTCAACGTTTTTCTGGTCAGACAATTCAACATTCGAATATACGAATTGGAACAGTAAGGAACCGGGATTAACTGGATCAGCTAATTGTTTCATTGTTGATGGTTCCAAATCAAACCAGCTACCTTGGGCAGAAAAAAGTTGTAGTTCGAAGTATCCAGGAATTTGTGAATATAGTAAATTTTAGTTTATAAAAGAAATAGTTTATTTTACTTGGTGAACAGCAAATACTCCATGCACAGGGGATAAAGATTGCAATACAAATGGACTGTGTCGTATGGGTCAATGTCAGTGTAAAGCTGGATTTAAAGGAGACGGTCTAATGACTTGTACCAGTAAGGGAATGCTTGATTTAAAAGTTTAATATATCAAATATTACAAATTAGATATAAATGAATGTTTGAACAACCCCAATACTTGTGGAATCAATGAAGTTTGTACAGATACCATCGGAAGTTACAATTGTAGTTGTTTGGACAACTACGTAAGATTAGACAATGGCACATGTCAAAGTAAGATGTTTTGTTTCTAAGCTGCTTCACAAACGTCTTTTAACCATATTATGTTACAGATAAACTATTTTGTCTTGGAGATGCCGATTGTGCCAAAAATGGAAAATGTTATAAAAATTTATGTTCTTGCAATCTCGGATTTGAAGGTGACGGAAAATTAAGCTGCACGGACATTAACGAATGCAACAATCCTGTTTTGAACAAATGTAATACAAACGCCACTTGCACCAACCTAGTTGGCAGTTACTCATGCAAATGTAATAGCGGATTTACGGGTGACGGAAAAAATTGTCAATGTAAGATAGAATTTATGGTTGAGTAGTTTTTTTAACAAAAATAATTTAGTAACTGCCATAAATTGTCACGAGTATTTACTACAAAATCCAGGTACCCCATCAGGAGTATATAGCATTGATCCTGATGGAACAGGACCGCTTCCACTCATTGATGTAAGTGAATTAAAAAATCGTTTAATCTAATGTTGACCCTTGTATAGGTGACGTGTGTTATGAAACCAAATCTTGGAATAACAATCATTAATCACGACAACACTTCTCCGAAAAAAATTGTTAATCCGAAACCACTTACGGAAAATAGAACAATCACCTACGAATTTCCGTTGACCTACGTGTTACCCATAGTTGCCTCTTCAAAGTTCTGCTACCAAGACATGGAGTAGTTTCCCATCTTATAATTTATTTTATTATAAATCTTCATATACAATTTTGTTCAGATTTCAATGTGATGGCTTTTTAGAACTATTGACTACGACTAATTATATTGATATCAATGGAAAAATACATAAAAAATGGGGCAGTAGTACAACAGAAAACAAGGTACTTTATTTTTCTTGAGCTATTCATTAGTGTCCGATGCATGGTTTATTAATTAGTGAAGTCCTACCTTAAGATTTCTATTAGGTCTATATTAAATATCTAAATACAAACAACATTAATTTAATACATGAGAGAATACATTTTAATTATTAATAAAAAATTATCATTAAAAATGTTATAAAATCAACAAATTTATGCATTTCTAAATTGCTATTATACAATAACCGGGCCGAGAACTGGGTCAACCTTTGACTGTTGCTTTATATTAGTATATACAGCGTTTGTGACAGATTATATGCAAGTAAATATTAGAGTATCACAACTTTTTATTTTACTAATTGTGAGGAGTATTTTAAATTGTGTATGAATGTGGTGTGGTTATTTGGGTGTACTGAAAACATGTATACTTTATTGTATTTGCGATAACTGATCATTCGAACAGAATTTATATTTTTAAAATTAATGAAAATTTAATAATCTGATAAAATTTATATTTAAAATGTAATAATACAGAGTAATTTATAATATAAGTAATATTTCTCAAAAATTAAAATAAAAATTTTTAATGTATCAATTAAAGACATTTTATAGATTGGAATAATTTTAAAATTCGTTTAAATATTTTTTATAATTTTATGAAATATATTACAGTTAAAATAATAATAAATGTTATTGAAAATTTATGAAATTTTTTCGAATAATCATTATTAAAAATTCAGAAACAACAATGGTGAAGGAACTCCCAAAAGTTTTGATGACTCTAAATGTAATATTAATAAATGTTTACAAAGTAATTGTGTCGATGCTTTCAACACTAATAATTGTTTTATTATAGTTATTTTTCAACCATAAACAAAAAATACAATTTAGAATAATTAATCACTTTAATATACATATTCTAATAATAATACATATTCTAATGCTTGCTTTGACAAAAAGATAAAAGATATTCATATCTATTTGAGTTCGTATATTATTAAAGAGTAAGGATGTCAAAATATTGAATATTATTTTTGCAATAGTAATTGTAAGAGAGAACGTATGTTTCAGTGAAATCTTTTAACGACTAGTATGGATAAATAAAAATATATGAAATAAATTTTAATATAATGAACTATATAATAAAATAATGCACCAACCAGCAGATACAGAAAGAATAATGGCTTTGAATATCAATAAGTTCTGCGTGACTTTATTGTAACGTTCACTACCACGTAAAGTAATGTTTTAGAGATCATGTTGTTGGCGGTCCATCTCATGACCTAGTTTGTAACGGATTCGCTCAGCCAAGAACATAGTTAAAAACATTTACACTTGTTCAATGGAAGTAAACGTTTGTTCCCTCAGCTTGGATTCCATGTTCTTGAATAAATAGCAATTCATCAGGTTCATATATGGAGAGTAGGATAGTTGTAAAAGTCCTGCATTATGAGAAGATTTTCATGACGTCGAATTTGCTTCATTTTGTCTAAGAATTTTAAGTATCTGTGGGTGTAGATGGTTCTACATGCCCCACCACTTCAAAATAATGAGTCCCACGAAAGTTCAAAGCCAGTATTATATGTCATTTCTTATTTGCAATGATTTGCCAGCTTGTTTTTGTCTGTCTCCTTCAGATTCTTCATATGCATGAGAGACTTCTTTTGCAGGCATTAGTTCACGTAAAACTACGTTTCATCAATCACAACAACGTTACAATGAAGTTCATTCAGGATTCTATGAGCGCCTATTACTAGCTTATTATCGGGTGCATAAAAATCAATAATTGCAAAAGAAATACAGACTGCCAAGAATCTTTGGATTAATATAACTTTACTCTTTACTCAGGAGACTTTGAAACTTTTACTATGATTCTTTTTCAAAGTCGGAATTGAGAAAACTATATGAGGTTCCTTTTCAAAATTCCAAGATCCCGAAGGCAACTAATAAGATAAGGAGGACAAGATTTTTAGATTTCATTAGTTGAAAAAATACAATAGTATATGGGGAGTACTATATGGATTTACAACACTGTTTGCATGACACCATTATGATGAAAAGACTTCGGGAAATTTTGGAAATGATGTTTGTCTCCTCAATGACAAGGCCTTAGTTCAAACAGCTGTTGTTACTAAGTTTCCTGAGGATGAATGCGGGTTTGAAGAAATTTCTAATTAACTCTATAGTCTGGACTTGGCTACAAAGGATTTTTATCTTTTTATCAAATTTAAGCCTACTTGATAGGAAGAAAGAGGTTAAAGCTATTGTTGAAGACATTTTGAGAGGCCTGGAGTTGATATTAATAATGTACAGCACGCATAATGATGTAGTAAGTTCGCAATTCTTTTTAAAACAGCCACATGAAACCTTCAAGCCCGTTGTTACCACCCTCTGTTTTAAAATGATTCCAATGTTTCAAGAGGTATTATCGCTATGGTATGGAATACCTTAAAAATAAACTAAAACATTTTTTAAAAGTTCATTACTTTTTGCTTTTTTCTTTCTTCTCAAAAAGACACTAAAGTTTATAAACAAGCATTAATCGAAAATAATAAAAATGTTTTAAAAATCATTTGTATAAATAAATTGTTAATAATAAAAAAATCATAATAATTTTATTAAATTTCAATCGTAAGACAAACTAATTCAACGAAGACTTTCAACATCCTCTTCTTTGTTTTCTTTGTGTTAACACTTATCTTTTCCTTTCGTCGTATTTTAAGACGCTTGAGCGATGTGAAAAGAGACATTCCAAACAGACAGACATACTTAAATAAAGTAATGCAGCATCTGCGATTGTTCCGCTATTCATGAAATATAATTGAGAAACGAGACAATTTTTTCTTGTATAAATAAAAAAATAATCATTTTTATCCATTGTAAAATTATTCCTAATTGACTGTTTCAGGGAATTTGTCCTCAATTATGGTTGATGAAAGAAAGGATTTAATGTTTGCCGAAACTAAGGAAAATGTTGGCAAAGCTTGAATTTCTAACAAATATTTTTTATAAATTATTTATATTTTATTACACGTCTTTGGAAAGAAATACGTAAAACATCAAATTTAAACTAAAAAAATGAAACAAAACTTTTTTATTTTATAAAAAATATTTTTAACAGAAAATTACTTATATATAGTACAGCTAGTAACTATGGCCTCAAAATGTCATTAGAATATTATTTGAATATCCTAGAGACCCCTAGATTAAAACTTTGGTGGGCGAGAATCTATAAATTCCTAGAAGCCCATTTTTATTTAATTTTTGGCATTGAATTTTTTCTTATCAAAAAGTTGTTCAAATGGAGGAAAAAATGGTAGTCAGTTGGATCTAGATCTTGTGAGTATTGAAGATGATGCACAACTTCCAAATCAAGTTCCTGGGGTTTAGTCATAGTCTTAAGTCCAGTATATGGTTTGACATTGTCATGGAACAAGATAGCAGTCAACATATGAAAATCAATTAGAATCTAATTGATTACAATAGACATCTGCTGTTATCGACAAATCATGTTTCATGATGTCATAAAAGAATTGTGAAAGACCACCAAAAACTTACCATTAGCTTCCTTTGATGATTTATTTGCTTCGGACTGTATTTTGGTACTTCATTCGTGTCAACCCAACTTACTGAACGTTTCATATATATGAGCAGTTTGTGATTGATCCGAATCCATGGTTAAATTCAGTTCGTCATTGTTTATCTGAATTTTTTGGAGACTCATTATTGAGGTTAAAGTTACTTTTCACGAATTTCCTCTACCAATTTAAGACTGTTTGCAGTGTAGTAGGATTCTATCTAAATACACTTTCGATTTTTTGTATGGATTCTGGAGATGAGGTACCACGCAGGAACTGGAGATTCATAATAGATCGAATTTCGTTTTTTTCATTTTGTAAATACTGATTATTAAAACAAGTTATTGATAATTTCAATCAATTTTTATTAATGTGTTCAATAGCCAAAAAGTGTAGCAATCAAACAAAAAACTGTGCAACAAAATGTTAAGTCATTGTCAAATTAAAACTATTTGAATTTATTGTAATTATGAGGGGTTAATTTAAATTTTCATCTCGTCAGAATAATTTATTATTTTTTAATTTAAAATGTATAATATTTAATGTTAATATGCTTATTAAATATTTTAAAATAAAAATGATATAATAAAAGAAAATCATAAAAAATTAAATATCTATTTAAAAATAAAAAATATCTTTTTAATGTATTTATTAAATATCTTAAAATTATAAATGATAAGAAAACCATTAAATATTAAATATTTATTTATAAATAAAAATATTTTTACAGTCATAATAATTTATATATTTTAATAGAAGTTATGAAACAATTTTAAATAAATTTTAAAATAAATTTTTAGTTTTAATGTGAAAATTATTTAATAAATTTGCAAGATTTTAGAAATTGAATCGAAAAGAATTTAATAGATTAATTCATGGCGAAATAATTAAATTAACAGAAAAATTTGTTTAAATATGTGAATTATTGTTATTAATAAATTTTGGTGTTAAAAAATGAATTCAGATATTGATGTTGCAATCACTTCTCACAGTAATCATGCCTACAAATTCTATATTTGACCCTTAATTGAATGATAATTAACAAAGAATGGAAATTGTACGACATAGATTTTGATTCTGAAGCTAAAATCTCCAAGAGTCAAAATCACAAAAGGTCAAAATTCTGAATATCAGAAATATTTTTGATATCCGTCATAAAATTGAATGTCATTAAATCCAGATATCAGAACCAGATTAAAATATCGAATTATAATTTTCTAATATCCGATAAACGATTTCGAATCGTAACCAGGGCTCGAAGTGAGCCGGGATGTGCCGGTATGCCATACCGCCACTTGTTTTCGAGGCGGTATGACATACCGGCACTTATTTGATTTTAAGGCAGTATGATTTTTAAGTGGAATACCGGCTCATACCGGCACTTGTTTTTCCTAAGGCTACGCTTCCGTCTCACCTCAACTGCTGTATATGATGCCTCACACAAACAAACGCACACAGCATAATGTAAGCAGGAGTGTCACTGGCACTAACGACTAACCATAATGTCTTACTCTCTCTTTCTATCGCCCCCTGCCACCGCTATCTCTCTCACATATACACAAACCTTACACACGAGTGTGTGCGCTGTAGATAGAGTAGTAGATACATCGGGGTAGTGGAAAGGATGCCGACGTTGGTGTCGATTGCATTTACAAAATATGTCAACTCTAGACAGTTTATTGTTGACTGGACACTTAGTGAGATCTGTAGTTACTATAGTTACCATTACACACGCTGGTGAATATCTTTATTGTGTAGTCAATAAGATTTAAATGGAGAATGGTTTTTGGTTTCCCTCAGGGTTCGTTAATGTGTGGGGGTTGTATACAATTTTGGGTGAGCGGAAATGAAAAGAAACCACTGTTTTTTTTAAATATATTAAAAAATCGGGGAGGGGGAGTGGGAGTTGACGTCAGGGTGTTGGCGTTGGGCTGCGGAGGAGCAAAATCGCTGCATGGCCGGTTTCCGCATACCGGCACTTATTTTTTCCCACTTCGAGCACTGATCGTAACTAATGATTGTAAAGTTGTCCGGCTATCATGATTATCTTAGCACATTAGAACATACTTTATTTATTTCATTTTCTTATGAATTTTCTTTTTAAATTTGTTTTTTTTTAATAAATTATTCTAGTTTCGTTAGTTTAAAATAATTTTGGTATTTAATTATTCGTTGTTCTCAATATTTTAATCGTTTATGGCTGTAAATTTTGAGGAAAATGTTTTAAGATTTTTATAAAATGGACTTTAATCTTTTACTTTTCAGTTTTTTTATTTTAAATTTTGACTCAAATTTAAAAAATAATGGCCACATCTTAGAGGAATAATTTTCAATAATTTTATGACTAGGTCAGAAATGATTTTAATCAATGCATTCGAGAGGATTATGGGGACTCATTTCCCATTTCAAATACTAAACTGCATGAAGAATTTGAGACATTTTCTGGGAATCTGTAACTACTATAAACGATTCATAAAGTGGTTATTCCACAGTTGGCATTGTTGTATTAGAAGGGTTAAAAAATTAACTAACATGGGCATACTCATGTGAAGAAGCTTTTCACAATATGAAAAAAAGCCCTTATGAAAGCCGGGATCTTAACGTTCTGAACTTCAATAAGTTTATTTTGAATTAAGATGCCAGTGTTGATAGTATTCTAGCAGAATTAAAAAGGGAAAAGGTAATTGCATATGGCTCGCATTCAATTGGACCTTAGGAAAAAAGATATTACATACCGAGGAAAAAACTTATGGTTATTCCTTTATTTTGTCAACGGACTACGAAGTCATCGCCTTCATGTTAAATTCAAAGAAACCAACAGCACAGTTTTATACATGGATCAATTATCAACTAAGTAGTTTGGAAATAGATTTGGTTTACATAAAATTATAAGTACATGAGAATGAAAGTCAGCGCGAGTTACGACTCTATTCAATGGGAAAGGCGGCCGATTAATGCTAACAATTTCCGTAGAATTTTCTATTTGAATTTATGGGTAAAGTCCTTCAAGAATTGTTGTAAACATTCAAATACCTATAACGGAAAATAGATAAATAACAATTTATTATTATATCAAGAAGAGGAACGATGTGAAAAATTTTCATTTTTTGTGAGATTCAGAAAGTAGGCAGATACAGAGATCAGGAAGTACACGTAATTTATATCGGTCTGGAGAAAGCTTTTCACAGTTTCTATAGAGATTCTCCGGTAATGTTTTAAAAGACTGAGATTTTCTGAAATTTAATCAATCTAATAAAGAATTTTCCCGAGAAATTTGGAGAAAGTAAATCTAAAATAAATATATATGGCAGAGAGGGGTGCGTAGTGGGACCTTATTTTTTAACATTGTCTTTGGTAAGTGGTAAAGCAGACAAGACTTAATATATTTGCGGGTGGAGTTTAGCTGATAAACCAGGATGGATCAGTATACCGATTCAATAGATTAGCATGGTATGATGATTTCTGTATCATAGATGTTACGAGGGAAGTGAGGAATAAAGAAATATGGAGATGCACATTCTCTGAATAACGTAAAGAGCCAAATGAACAATAGCTCTGAAAATTATTAATATTATTAATATTATATTCACATCATTTATATTATTCATATTTCCAAGATTATTAAGATTATTATTTTTATTATCATTATTATTTGACAGTGCGGATGTGGAGAAATAAACATATGCGAGTCACCAGAAAAAGCATGCTTTTGCGATGGAGATTACCACAGCCCTGGCTATGATACCGGGCGAATAATTGATAAATCTTTACTGCCTTTGACTGGAATTTTGACTGGAGGGAACGGCTACTATTTATCTGGAACTATCACGATTGGTCCTCTCGCTTGCGGACCTCGACCTTTCAGTACATATCAACATAATTAATATAAATCATTACTTGTAATGATCTAGATTTTCCAAAGAATTGTCAAGATGCAAAAGATAATTATGGACTGATCAAAAATGGAGTAGTCTGGTTAGATGTCGATGGAGATGGTCCTTTGGAGCCCATTAGAGCTTTGTGTGATGTGACAACAAAATCATTTGCAGTTACAAAACTTCCTCATAATAAGTAAGCGTTATTCCATTTATTACACTTCATAAAAAATTTGGTTAACTTTTTTTCACGATTGTCCACAGAATTCCAGGAAGTATTCCAAATGGATATTACTCAAGTTTTCCGGGCCCATTAAAAAATCCTACATCTCCAAATAAGGATCCTCAGACATGTTTTTCTTATCCAGCTAGTGATCCTGCCATTCGAAAATTGATAGATGATTCTGGATCATGTACTCAAGAAGTGAAATATGACTGTCAAGTGAGTTTTATTCTATTTTGCATTATTGATAACTTCTATTCTACAATAATAATGATATAAAAATGTTAATTAAACAGGAGGGGGCCACATTATTGGACAATAAGGCGTTTCTTCAAACACTTTCCGGGAAAAATCTCGATTATTTCGGTAGTGGGTCGAATGGAAAATGCGCGTGTGGAGTGTACAACTCATGCACCGACCCCACTGCAAGTTGTAATTGTGATGGTAAAAATGCGGGATCAGATTTTGGATTTATTCGTAAAAAAGAAGACCTTCCAATTAAATGCATTTCGGATTTGAATAAGTCACCAAATCCTTCCAATTTTACAGTGGGACCCCTAATTTGTGGTCCAGCGGCATTTTGTAGGTTTTAAATTTAAACTTCTATTTTAAAGCTTCAATATAACTATTATCCTTTTACGGATTTTACAATCTTTAAGGATTTTTTTATTTAAAAAGACCTATCAACCTGTTCTATAAAAATATTTTTGATTTATGTTTTGGTTTTTTGAAGAGAACTTTTCCCAGATCTTTAAGGGAAAATTGGAATATGGAATATTGAAACGGAGTAAGTTTTAAATGTTTGTCAATTGATAGGGAAACCTGTTAAAAATCGAAGTCTTGGTTAACACCAATAAAAGATTTTAAAAATTCTAAATTGGCTTCAAGAAACCAGAAGGGAATGTCTTCGATGCACTATTGTAGGAACACAAGATACATGTTACGCAAAATTTATCTTTATTTACACTAAAATTTTATATTTTTTCTATCAATTTTTATCAATCTTTTTAATCGGAAATTTTTAAAAATTGACTTTAGTGCAAACAGGAAATTATCCAGATTCTTTAAGAATGAATCCAATTTAATTCATAAGACGCCTTTATAAGACGCCACTTTCTCTTTCTACTTCCAGAACCCAAGAAAGTAGAAATCTGACCATAAAGTCATCTATCTGGAAAACGATCCCAGGAAAAGATCATTTGTTTTGGCAATTTTTTTATACGATAAGGAGTCCCCTGTATAAATGTTGCAGAAAAAGATGTTTGAATCAGGTATTCATACTACTGAAAAGTGGTGGCGAAATTGAGATGTAATAATCTTAAGTGAGAATGTAGGTGCTCTATGATCTTACAAATAATCAAAGTCATCAAAAAATGGATTTCAGTTCTTTAGTCACCTCCCTTAGTTCTGAGCCACTTCGATGTCTTCTGGCATCTTGAAATGCATTTAAAAAGAGGAATATATAAAAATCCGGACAGAAGCTGAGAAAGAACGTTGTCACCTTTGTTCGGCGATCAGAAGAAGAATTGTATTAAGAAAAGCAGTTTTTATATATCTTGAAGATTAAAATATTAATTGAATTAAAATATTATTGAAGGTTAAAATATTTGAAATATCGAAAGTTTCAGAGTTTTTCTTATATTAAACTAGTAAATCAAAAAATCATTTTTTTATATTCATTCTTTATGTAGACATAATTCTACTTTGCCAAAAAAGTTTTAATTAAAAAAATAATTAAAAAAAACACAATAAAAATAATATATAATACTTATAATTTATCAGTAGATCTATTTCAATAATTATTGTTCTCGAACTCCGAAATTTCCGTTTCTTTCATTTTGGTATCTTAAAAAGCTTTTTCTGATCAAATTTTCACATAATCATTTATTGTCATCGAGAATGAGTAAGTGTGCAAAGATTGGAGAAAATTGATTGAGTTAAAAGCCTTCAAAAATAGGTTTCTAAATTACATGGATACATACTTAGAAAGTAAGCTAATATAATAAATATATAAATATATAATAAAATATATAATAAATATATATATATATAATATGTATTAAGAATGGAAAAAACCAAATTTTATTTATAAAATATAATTCACCTACTTTTCTATAATCTTTTGCTACTTGTTCGCCAGCGAAAAAATCCTTTTACCTCATTTCCGTCGAAAAATCCTTTTACTTTTAATAATCTTCCATTGAAGTAAATAAATGATAACCCGACGGAGAAATTAGGCAGATGAGGTAAGACTTTCCATCCGAGCTCAGAAAATTATTTTTGGGTCTCATTTGCCTAATGGTGTTAAGCGTTGTCATTTTGTAAGACTAGTCCGCCTCTGTTTTTTAGATGATGTTTTCATTCAAGCGACCCATCTACTCACAGTATAGATCTAAAGTGACAGTTTTCAAGGTTTAAGAGTTTCATAATAAATTATTCCTTTCTGCTCCGACAAAACACATAACATTACTTTTTAAAAGCTAAACAATTTTTTTTGTTGTTTTATGAAGCACTAGATATTTGGACAACCATTTTTTTCTCTTGTCATATACGACCAAATTTTTACTCTCCAGTCACAAACCGTTTACAAAAAGGTTCAGCACTATATTTTTTATGAATGTCACACGTGTTCTACCGCTCGTTTTTGTTATCTTCGGTAAGATCATGTGGTATCAATACTCCTTATTTCCAGATCTTCCTGATTTGTTTCATGTGTTCTTGACCAGGGGCACCAAAATATGTGTGATAATTCAGACATGTTTATGAACAAGGGTAATCGAAGAAAAAGCTGATTTTCTGCTGTATTGTGTAGGAAGATTTTATAGATCTTCATTATTTTGGAAGATCTTAAAAAGATTTTTTTCGTAAAGTTTCAAAGAATCTAATCATTTCCGTCGTTGAAAGGTCGTTTTATGAATGAATTTATGATGAATATACCGTTGTTTTAAAGGAATAGATAATTTTTTGGTAACTAAAAATCGTTATTGTCGATAGATAGTTTTTAAAGTTATGAAAAGGACGTAAGGATATATTCCTTGTTTAATTCTTTGTTGAAACACCATTAGAACAAATAGATAGCTGTATAAGTTTAAGGCTACTGTAACTGACAGTAGACATTTGGATCTCTAAATTAAGTAAATTAATTGATACAAAAAATATGATTTTCAAAATTTATTGACTTATTTAAAAAAATGTTCAATAAATTCGATTGTCGCCCAGAAATATTTTTGCATCAAAAATTTTAAAGTTAAAAGAATAATAAATATTATTGAAATATTACGAAATTCGTTCGAATAATCATTATTAAAAATTCAGAAACAACACTAATTAGAAAGATGATAAACGGAGAAAGAACCTCTGACAGTTGCCATGACTCTAAATATGATATTAATAAATGTCTGCATAGTAATTGTGTCAGTACTCTTAACACCAGCTATTTTGGCACAAACATTTTGTTAATTATAAATTTCTATTTGTGGTTAATTTACATAAGTGTTTCTTTAAAACAGGATATATTAATTCACTGTTTCATAACTCATATAGGTTTTCCAGCAAAGAGTTTGTTTTACATTTAAGACCAGGCTTTGTATGATAGTCTAAAATGATACCCATAAGTTAATCTCCCAGTCTCTGTTTTTTACTGATTTATTGTATTATTACAGTTGTTCAACAAGTTTATACAACTTTTCTGTTTTTGTTGAAGTTAATTCTGATAAAGTTGGTTGATATCCGTAAATATTAGGATAAATAAAAGAAGAACAAAAAAAATGTTGATTTTTTTGAAATTTTATAAAAACGCCTTTTTTTCTTTAGACCTAGAACCCTCTTGCAATGAATGGATAAAAAGAGGTTATACAGTAAATTATACTTATCTCATTGATCCCGATGGAATGAATCCAAATAACAGTAATTTATTATTATTTTCGATAATTCATAATTATGATGATGTTAAGATTCCAAAAATGTTGATGAATTCTTGGTCATCTGCACCATGGTTCCGTATCCGCCCCACGGGATATCCACGATACCGGGGAAACAAGTAAATAATAATTGTATATGATAATTTTAATGCTTATGTTTTGAAAGTAAATTGTTTTTGACTATTTTATTTCTAATTGATAAGTTGATCGGTTTTAATGGAAATTATTCCTTTTATATAAATTCTTTTTACATTAATCTTTCTTTCGTCTAATTTTCCAAATACTTTTTCTATTAATGAATTAAAAATAATTTTTCTATAAATGACTACTTTGTATTCATAATATATGACTATTTTATTGATAATTAACTAATAAAATTTGTGAAATATACACAATTTTAGGGGATTTCGCATGTAACCTTCACCTTCAAAATTTTCAACCTCCAAAAAAAATCCTTAGTCTTTTTACAGAGTCATAAATAAACCACTGATCAGCATCACAAAAAAGATCAAATAAACGTATGGACCTATCATGGCCGATCAACAAATTAAATTGAAAAACATGAGCCAAATTTTTATTTAGAATAAAAAACGATTATTAAAGCAAGATTAATTTTTTTACAAAAATTGATTAAGAATTAATTATTCAATTTTTGTGCTCGATTAGTTTCAATGTTAAAATTATGACGATGACCGAATTTAATTTAAGATTAAGATAGGATAATTTATGATTAACGGTTTAGTAGGTAAATTTACAAAAATTAACGTTTTATTAATTATTTTTCGTTCACATAATTTTAATTTGAGAATTGTGTTCACTACAGGAGCTAAAACTATTTTTTGTTGCTGATATATTAGACCTAGAAAAAAGTATTTCAAGAATAAATGAAAGGAAGTTTTAAAACATAGAATGGAACAAGGGTCAAATAGAATAAATATACTATATCTATTTAATACTCTATATAAAACCGATCGTGGTGTGAAGAACAAATATTCACCAGTGATTATACCAAATAAAAATAACATAATATAGAGTTTATACTAAGCCTTTAATTGTGGGAACATTGTTTTATAAGTCTTTGATATTCTGATACAATATCATATGACATTGTTTTTTCATATTAAGGGGATACTAGGACATGAGATCTCTTGAATTCGAATTCAGCTGATGTTATGAGATATAAAATCATCGCAGTTTGATATTGAGCAATGTTAAAATAAGCAATGGCCGCGGTTGGGTACACCAGATCACGTCCGATCTCCGAAGTTAAGTACCTTACGGCGGCTTTACTACTTACATGGGTGACCGATAGTGAATTCATGGAGCCATTGACTATTCAGGTCAGCTCACGCAAGCGTACCTGCAACATGTATCATGTAAACCTGTACTACCTGTCATATGATCGCATGATTTGTGACTAAACACGGGCTACAGAGAGAATGGATTCAAATCCTGGTGGACGGAAACCAGAAACTCAGTTAAATACTTGCAGCAAATTAGTTTGCAGATACAATTCGTGATTAAAGAACTAGGCATCTGTTTAAAAATCCACACATCTATTAAAACAATGATAATAAGTGACCAATCGATCGAAAAATTATCATTTCACATACATAGACTATAACAAATTAAAATTCCATAAATTGAGTAAACAGAAGATGGCTGAAATCTCAGCCATTTCACTTGCCAAACATAAATTGAGCTCCAAAATCCTATATAATTAATCTATATCTATTCAATAATGGCGCTTACTACACAGTGTAAGACCAACAGCTTACCAACCAATTTAAAGACAAAGAAACCAGGGTAGCACACAATGTGTAGAGTAAGTGGAAAGGATATGGATTTTTAAATACATGTTCTCTGTTGGTGTACACGTAACGGCACTTTGATACAAGCAAGACACAACGCAATTACACATTTTGTCAGAAATGCTCTACTAACAGAGAAACCAAATATTCTGCTACGACGGGGAATAAACATAACTACGGCGAAAATAACCAATTGGTGTCAAATGTGACGACAAAAATCAAATAACACAGCCCAGCAGATGCATTAGCTGCCGGATAACTCTCTATATATAGGTTTAAAAAGCTGTACAGAGCGACTCCTGCTCTGAGCATCCACTGAATATCCGAGGATATCATTCTGAATTTCAAATCGAAATGTTGTCGTTTTTAAAAGTTATTGACAATCCGGATTACCAAGTGGGATCTACTCATAATCTTTACATTATTATTTGTCTTACTTTTTCTTTGATTTTCAATTCTTTTCATTTTGGTTTTGAAATTCACAATGAGTAATTTTTTACTATAATATTTCTTCCGGATTAAGTAATTTATTCTTAAATGTTAATTTCATTTTTTATTTTTTTATTATTACTTTATTATTTTCTGTCATTTGAAAATAACCAAACCAAATCGGTCATATTTTCTATATTGTTCCAAATTTGTGAATTTAACTCTTCCTTATTATTTTAAAATTGTTTAGTTTAATCATTCTTTATCATTGTTGGTAAATCAAATGATTCAATAACTACAGTCGGGTCTCATTCTAGAACTAGAATAGAATATTTTAATATGATTAAATGAATCATATCGAATACTTAACCGTAGTTTGAAATGCTTTATTATTAGGGTGAGTCATAAGTTGTGGGGCACTCTTTCCAAAGTAATTATCTTTAATTACAACATGAATTGTCGAATCGATATTAATTGAATTTGTATATCGTAATAAAGCTCAT
>MQRK01194117.1:35141-52440 GCA_001938485.1 Girardia tigrina | reverse complement strand
TATAGTGTACTTGCGTAGTGTAAATTGTGACCTGATGATGGGATTTTTATTATCTCGAAACGCGTCGTCTTGTTTTTATCCCTATTATATAGATTTTACTTTGCAATGTATATATATATTACTATATATATTAGGTTGCTTAAAAAATAATGTCGTTTTTAACCTTCATCTCAGCGTAGAATCAACTTTATTAATCGAAATAAAACCGTTAGCATCAATACACTTTTGCCAACGTTGCACATGTTTATTTATTACGGTTGCTTAAAATTTTGGCTTTCTGGAGGCGATGAAATCGTTGAAGGCAGTTTTAACATCCACTTGATTTTTGAAGTATTACTCCTGGAAGAAAATGTCAAGATTTTTGAAAAATAAGATTTTTTGTGATAATCAGTAGGCGAGAGGTCAGGTGAGTATGGTGGATGACTCAAAGTTTCGTAGCCAAGTTCGTTCAACAGTTGCATTGTCAGACGTGCAATGTGTGGCCGAGCGTTGTCGTGGAGTAGAATAGGCCCCTTCCTATTGACTAATGTTGGTTGTTGATGTTGGAGTTTCTGGTTCATTTTGAAAATTTCCTGATAGAATCTCTCTGCCGTAATTGTTTCTCCTGGATATAGGAAACTGCAGATCACCAAACAGTCACCATCATCTTTTTTGGATCAATTTCGCTCTCGGAAAGGTTTGCGGAGCTTGATCATGGTCTAACCATTGAGAAGAACGTCTCCAATTGTCGTAAAGAAGATACTATTCATCACACGTTACAATTCGGTCTAGATACGGATCATTCTTGTTCCGCAGAAGAAGTGAAGACGATGCCTCAAAACGACGCATTTTTTGATTGTCATTTAATTCGTATTGAATCCATATATACAGTTTTTTCGACTTCCCAATGTCACGCAGAAGGTTTGAAATTGTTCCTATCGTGACACCTAGATCATCCGTAAGCTCTCAAAATATTGTGTGTAGATTTGCTTCTACTAGAGCCTTCAAATTTTCATTTTCCATAGCAGGTTTCCGTCCACGGTCATCATCATTTTTGAGGGTCTTGAAATTTTTCGAACCAACGTTGTAACATACGTTCGTTTGTGATTCCATAGCTCAATGCACCGTTGTTATAATGGGCGGCCTCTGATGCTTTATGGATAAGTTTGAATTCATATAAAAAAATGCTCGTAATTGCGCTTTTTGTATATTGACAACTATTTAAATAAACACGTTATTTTAAAGTTAATATTTAAACAAAGTTTTATAGAAATATAGAGTTTTTCATAAGCTGTAACATTATGTATAAAACATAAATAAATGATAAAGATTTATTTAAAAACATGATCAAAAATCAGGACCATTCAAAAAACGACATTATTTTTTAAACAACCTAATAGTTTATTCTTGAAAATTTTTTATTATCAGTTTCAATAAAATATCATTGCGAATATCATATGAGTTGATATATCGAAGTCAACAGAAATCGTTTTTATCAGAATGAACGGTGTCCAGCACCTCTGTCGTCTGTACGGAATCGTTATCACTCAACTCAGCATCGTTAATATCAACATCGCCCAAAATGAGTTCATTTTTCAAGAAAGAACTACCTAAAGCTTTATCTATTCTGAATGTTAAAAAACATACACATACCTTTTAAAATTATTCGCAATTAAATTTAAAAATTATTAACAAATATCAACAAACAAATAATTCTTCTTGTACGTCTTGTTATTTTGATTTTCAATTATTTATATTTTAATATAATTGCTAATTTTTCAATTATGGTTAAAACATTTTTTTTAGTATTTATTACTTAATATACTTAAAAAACTAAATTCACTAATTTCAACTTTAATTTTTTTTAATTTACCATTTACATTTATTAACATAAATCTGGATCAATATTTTTGTGCATTATGATATATGACTGTTCATTTATTATTTTTCAACTTTTTTGTCAAATTTCATGATATATTATAGAATCTACATTTCACGTTCTTCATATTCTGTGTTTGAAAAAATACATAAAAGGTCTAAAACATTCTAATTTTCAAAGAAAAAAGTGACCATTGACTAGACATAGTTCATGACTCCTGGAAATCTACCATTTGAGAATACTTGTCAAACGAGGTAATTTTGGTTGTATTTTTTATTTAATTAAGTAATTGTTGGGAAGACAAATGCTTGAGAATTAGTGCTCCGGGAAGTTATTTTCTCTTTCGTTTCTCTCTCAGTTTATTTGTTTTGCGACATTCTTTAACTTGATTATTTTTTAAGTGTTAAAACGATTGATTGAAATTATGTTTTTATCTATATGTATCCGGTGTATTTGTGGTGAAATAATGACGATTTTGTATTTATATATTATTATTATTATTATTATTATTATTATTACTTTAAAAAGAAAATTTTTATTATTTAATATGAAAATTATTAACATGATAAATTATAATTGTAAGAAATTATATTTTTGTTTGAATGATTGGAATAAGGAAAAGTTGTTGATTTGAAAGAAAATTAATAAAGAAATATGTCGGTTTTTATGGGGTTTTAAATTGCTCTTATTAAAAGTCTAATATACGGGAAAATAATAATAAAGATTTTTGAACAATTTTAGAGTTTTTAATTGATTACGATGTATTCCTAATGATGAAATATTTGATATGGTCAAGTTATCGGATCGCGTTAACTGTTACGATGAACTTTAGGAATGTATGCGGGGTTAAGATTTCATCAAAGTTGCTTTATTTGGAGAATCGATGGTTCCCCTCGAGAAATGAGAGAGTTACGTTTCTTTAGCTACTCGCCAATCTGATGATGATGTGATGAAAACCGAATTTCTTCATGTTTATATTTTTTGATTTAGATTAATTTTTTACTTTTCGTTTTTCTGTGTCAAGAGAACGATAATTGACCATAGTAATTTCCTGGCGCGACCAAGATGGAGATCTNGAGAAATCACAACCACGCAGCCGCGCCAAATCTGCGATTCAATTATAATTAATCATGCTTTTTTAAATATTCATTTTAATATCACAGTTTCTTTGTTGGCTTGTCGGTTATGCTATGATCAAAATACAAAATTGCTGAAATACCGGAGCAAATCCACGTAAGGACATGGTCAATCTACATATTGCACATCGAGACGGGTTTTGTCAGTGCAGCGCCTACGCTGAAAGACTCTGAAAAGCCGACAAAATCTACCAACTGTTAAATCAACACAGAATTCGATAGAATAATTACAATTTAAAAATTAAAATAGAAACTTTCAAAGACGAAAATTCAGATCAACCTTCATATATAATGGGTCTTTCTCTAATCTAAAATATTTATGATATGGGTATGTTTATGTATAATTATTTTGATATAAATGATAATTGTAGATGGCGAGAATGCCTGAAAGAAAGGCAAATTAATTTTCCTAGTAGCAACATTGTATATTCATTATAAATTTATATTCATTAAAAACTATAGAGTTCGAATATCAATCTTTAAAAGTTTAAATCAGACCTTCAAGATTGATATTTAAAAAATTATCTTCTTTTTGAAAATGTATCTTTATTTAGACAGATATAAGAGATGATGAAATGTCTATAACACAGTGTCGATGTCTATAAAGTATTTAATAATCAATATCACTTTTTAAAAAAAATTTATTAAACTAGCCAAAATTGTATCTGTTACATGCAAAATATATTCAAATATTGTGCAAAATGTGATAAAAATCCATTTTATTATTTGAAAATTTACTGCGAATAGTGATGAACAATTATCTCTAGAATTAAAACACTTAGACCAAGAAAATATATCCCCACACCACATAAAAATACTCCCATAGAACTGTCCATATCAAAAGCGTTTATTTCTTCCTCTTTATTACACGGGTTTCCTTTAAATCGTTCGATGTCCTCTAGAAACCACTTGTATATGATACCTCTATCAACCAAATTACGAATTCTAAAAATTAAAAAAAACTAAGAGTTTTAGATTTTTTTGTTATTAAAGTGCAATGATTTATGTTTAATTTGACTACATATATATATTTATTTACTACTATAAAATTAAAAAATACTTTCAAGAATTCTTAAATATCACTGAAATAAACTTTTTTTAAAGTTTGAACGATCTCTAACCTCATGGAGAAGCATCGCGACTAAGCAATATTTTTTTCAAAGTCCATTCATATAGCTTTTTTTCATATATTATAAATTTATTGCATAAAATGTTACAGGAAATTCTTAAACAAACAATTTTGTGCGAACAGTTGATACAATAATAATGGTACAGTTACAATAATCAGATCGTTTTTACGGTGACCCGACAAAATAGCAAACGACTAAATAGCGCCGACAAAATAGCGCCGACTATTGTTAATTTTCATTTCAAAAGTAAAAAATAACTTCCGTTATCGAGTATAGGATATTATACATCTAACAAACGCTTTCAATTTGACTTTTTTATAAAATAAATTCGTAAATTATTTTAATTTGATTTTTTTAAATAAAAGTTTATAAATTTTATAATTATATTTATAAAAAATATAAAATATATTTGGTGCTCATAGACTGCACTCCGAGTAACCGAGTTCAACCTGCTCCTACCCTCCTGGCCGAACACTATGCCGTACACCATGCCATACACCTGCACCATGGTGAATCACCGCTCGCCACTTGTCCCGTCTAAGCACTCTCTGTCGTCTTTGCTGCCCTGGTATCCCTTGAGCCCCGCACACACCGCCAGCTAGATCAACACCTATTCTTTTTTATCGGCTCCGCCAAGACAACTAGCAGCATTTTCATTTTACGCGAGAAGTGCAAATCAAGCAGACCGTCTTTGATATGGCACGCTTTCACCGCCACCTTGCAGTAGAGCAAGTCCGCTTAACTGTAAAACTCGCTCTCCGCCTCTTGATTGTCCACAACCCGCCTCTCGATTATTTGCGTGTCCACCTAGTTCTCAAACACGATCCCATTTATCGCCATATTCCTATGCTTGTTCTTAAAACTTTCGCCAAACCCGGGCGCGTTCATCACGCAAAATTGCTGCCCGAATCCAAGCCGGTCGAGAACGAGTGTCATCAACACCCCTCTGTCAACGCTCTTGAGCACCAGCACAAATGGTCCTCGAGATCCTCCCTGAGAACAGAATATACGCGTCCAAGAATTCGAACCTCGCGTCCCTGTCTGCTCTGACAAAACACGGTGAGATGCATCCACTATCGAACCCCATCAGCAGAGCTTCCTTACGTAACGGACCACCGTTCATCCCGATCTTCCGAATCACCTTCGAGATCAAACCACCGGCCCTTCGGTCTCGCTCGTCGAAATCGCCATTTCATGGCGATCCCCTTGGGCGCTCTCCATTGGAAATCGATAGAATTGACATCCTTGTTTATTTTCCCCCATCGGTACATATAATACACAAAAAATAATATACAAAGCCAAAATTTTAATAATTGATAAATATTAGCACTATTTTTTCATCGCTATTTTTTCGTTCGCTTTTTTTGTTCGGGAATCTGCTTTTACACATCTGTCACATTCAAAGAATTCTGCACTAAAATTCTTTGATTTTAGACATCGGATTTTAGATTTTATGTAGTCAAAATATTTTGAATATCAGATTTGCTTATTCTATCTAAAAAGTGTAGAAGCCCAACTACATGTATTGTTAGACAAATGTCACAGATAACCACGGATTGATTTTAAGAATACCAGTTTATCTAAAAGAGATGAAGCAAGATTAGAATAAATTTTACGTAACAAATATCCTGCTTAGTTGAATGCCGATTTGTAAGAAACACTTTTTGCTGGAATGGAATGGATCAATTGGTCCATATTAAACAATGTGGTTAAAGTTTCTTTTCGAGCTTCTCCCAATTAAATGATAAGTATCAACGTGACCTCTAACGATATTTTATATAAACAAGCAGTTCAGATTTCATTGGATGTGAGTCCACGTACATTTGACTGGTGTTTCTAGCAGCATCTTATTTTCCTTTTAGAAACAAGTCGATCGGACTGCTTACAGTACAAGCATCCTTTTTTTGGGTATCCAAAAGAGACATTGATTGACGATGATCACGGTAAGACACAGTTGATTTGAATTAATTAGCCAGGTCTTTCAACTAATTTCTGTAGTTCGCTTTTCTGCTGCTGTAAAAATTGGGACGTCTTCAGTGGATCCAATAAAGTAGCAGTCAAAAGCAAGTCTTGCCATATGTACTCACTGAAATACTTTTGAAATGTCACTTGCAGTTAGCTTTTTAACTGGTGCTTGATTTCATTGTCGTCCTCGTGATTCTTCAGATAAACCTTCATGAGTCAGATTAGAATAAAGAGATGAGAAAGAGCGAAAACCACTGAGATCATTAGAAGACTGATGAAATATATGAAGTACGTCCGGTAAATTGCTGATTCTTAACCAATGTTGAGATGATATCATGATATCAAAATGGGTTCCAACACATGTCGACAACTCCTCATAATTCATCACATGTAGGATCCCTGGCTTGGTTGCATGTAAAGACTCACGCATGAGCCATGTTCAGTTTACTGTGTTTTAACGTCCAAACTTTAGAGGAAATGAGGGTAGAATTGTCCAAAAGAATTTCCAGTGCTTTATTTGATCGCTTGAAGAACACAACAAGTTTGTGCATTTTCACTTTACTCTCGTCACTTTAGAGTCATTTGAATCATAATGAAATATCTGAATTATCCACATTATCGTCAGTATGCCAATTATTTTTGATCCATAGTCCACATCGTTTTACAACCGACGATTGCAAAAGATGAACTGCAAAGCCATTTTGTGGAATATTTATTAATTTGAGAGCTTTGCACATATTGGCAGTATTATCAGTTGTACCGTGGAAGACACTGTTTTCAATTCCAAGACGAATGAATGTGTCACGGAGTTCTTTTGAAATGGCTTTTGTCATCTGGAAACCCTCGATTTCGTTTGTCGATGCGCAGAAACTGTGAAAAGATCCACCATCGATGTAAGAGATGATGACACTAATAAATAAATAGTTACGTCGGGAGGACCAGATGTCGGTCTTGAAATGAAATAAATGACCACACTTTGAAGTCGCTTACATATCTTATTGATAAAAGTGGAATAATTTGAGGAAATACGATGTTTTAGAGTTCTTCGGGACTGGAGGGGATAATAAGGGATTGTAAGTATCATGGTTTTCCGAAAACCAGTTTGTTCCACCGCTTTCAACGGAAGAACATCAATTGCCATGTCAATGGGAGCCAGATCCAATTCTTCCGATGTGGCAGAAAACTGTTAAGAATTAACGGATGGAAAAAGACATGTTCTTCTCAATAAATTTTGTTGATCATTACATGGAAAAGGATGTTTAAATTTCAAGTGATTAAGAATTGGACCAATGGTATTGTCTTTGACTTGTAAAAAAGCATGGCAGATGCAGCACTTGTTAGGTAAGAAATAGAAAATTAAAATTGTCAAAGGACTGTTTCAAAAAAAAACACAGACCTGACTCGTCCAGTCTTTTAATTTTTATTGTCAATTTTTTTCTCCTTAAAATTATGCGTTGTACTGGTGCAACCGGTACGCAAATCTGGATTTATAAGTAGGCCGACAAGGTCTAGGGGCCCCACGAAATAAGGGGCCCCAAAATGTTGAGTAGCACACTGTATACAAAAAAAGGAATATCAATCAAATTTCTTGACTCTGAACAGATAAAGTCACTTTGGTGAATGCTGTTTGATGCAATAACTAAAATATAGCATACATGCTATGATACATACTATGCTTTATTAAATTGTCAAATCTCTTTCAAATTACTTGAGTAGGGATAGCAAAAATATATCGATAAATCGAAAATATCGATATATTGCTTTCGATATATTTTTGTTTACTCATTTTTGTGTACCACTGCACATACTAACTTTTGAAAAATATCTATTAATAAATTTAAAAACAAAATAGAAAATGGTAAGAACTTATGAAAGTGGAGCTTCAAGGAGAAAGAAAAACGCAGAAACAGAAGAAAAGATAAAGAAATATCCAAAGCTCGATAGTTTTCTGTTAAAAAAAAGAATCATTATCTTCAGCAAATCTTACAAACCTTGGTATCAGTGAAGAAGCTAATTTATTGGATGTTTTAAAGTTAAAAAGATCAATCAAGGTGGCTTAAACCTTAATGGAACAAGCAGAACTCGAAAGGGAGATGGGTATCGAAAAAGATTTTCCACTAAAAAGAAAAGTGATCCAGGACTCTGGGAAAATCTTTCAGCTGAGGATATAAAATTTTGGATAGACAACATGTCTATCATTTAGAGAATGACTTTAAATCTTCTAAAATGATCGCGATCGATATTGTTCAAAAAGCTTATTTCTGGGGAAAAAATTAAACGGTGAAACATTCAATAGAGAATGGCTCATATATTCACCAACATTGGGTTGTGTATTCTGTTTTGTGTGCAAACTTTTTGAAGCCTCAAAATTTGCTCTAGCTTCAATCGAATTTAAAGATTGGAAAAATTCAGTGGCATCGATTCAAAGCCATGAAAACTCATCTGAGCCCAAAACAGCTTCTTTAGAATAACTTTCATACAAAAAACAACAACATTTTAAAGGACCAACTTCTAAAGCAAATTTGTAAAGAGCGAAACTACTGGAGAGAGGTTCTAAGAAGAGTTACGGTACGAATGAAAAATTTGGGACTGATAATAACGGAAATTTTATCGGTCTGCTATAGTTGATTGCACAGTTTGATCCTTTTTTGAACGAGCACATAAAAATTATGGTGACAGTGGTTCTGGAAAAACAAATTACCTCTCGAAGACTACATATGAGGAATTGATCGTATTGATGTCAAGAAAATTTTTGCAATCAATCAGCAATGATGTTCTAAAATCGAAGTACTATGGCTTATCATTAGACTCGACACCTGAATTGACTCACAAAGATCAATTATGTGTGATTTTGAGGTACATAGATCAAGCCAATGAGCCAATTGAAAGATATGTTAACTACGTCTATATGAATGATCACACAGGCGAACATTTAGCAAACGTAACCGTAAACTTTTTAAACGAAAGACTGAACATAGAAATCAGCAACTGCAGAAGCCAGTCTTATGATAACGCGAGTATTATGACTGGAAAATATAAAGGCTTGAAAACTAGAATTAATTAATAAGTTTGCAAAATTCTTGCCATGTTCAGGTCATTCTCTTAACTTAGTAGGAGATGCTGGTATGAATTGCAGTATCGAAGCAATTACTTTTCGATATTGTTCAAGAACTGTACAATTTTTTTTCTGCTTCCACAAAGCGATGTAATATTTTGGAAGAATTAGGAAGTAGTTCACTGAAATCACTATCGGATACTCGATGGAGTACTAATGCTGACTCAGTCAAATGTATTTACCAGAACTACAACAAATTGATGGAAGCATTATTTACAATCAATGAGAGTTCAAGTTTTGAAACGAAAGCAAGAGCAGAGGCTGGAAATTTACTATCAAAAATGGAAACTATTGAATTTTCCATACAAACAATAATGCGAGATAAAATTTTACAACGAATGAATGCAGTTTCCAAATCATTGCAACATGCCAGTATTACTCTCGATACATGTTCTGAACTTCATTCATCTCTTGGTGATTATTTTCTTGGATTAACTGAAAAATTCGATTCAATAGAACAAGATGCTACATTATTATTACCAAACACTGATTATTTTGAAAAGAGACGCCGTAAAATGAAAGTTCTTCCATGTGAAATGTATTCAGAGGAACTTAATTTGAGTCCACGCGAAGAATTTAAGAAAAATGTTTTCCTAAAAATCGTCAATAATCTCACTACAGATTTGAAAGAAAGAGCCCAATGCTACCATGAATTGAATGACAAATTTGGATTTTTAATAGACACGAGAAGCAATAAAGATAAACTAAAGATTTGTGTTGATCGTCTCGTGGAAGACTATGCAGAAGACATTGACGAAAATCTATATTCATAAATCGAACACCTACATAAATATTTGATTGATCATTTCAATACCCAAGCTCCTCATTTCTCTCATTTTGATTTATATAAACTTATTAAGGTAAAACAAATGGAAAAAAGGAAAAACATTTCATAATACCGAAATAATACTTAGAATTTTCATGTGTTTCATGATATCTAATTGTTCTGGAGAGAGGTCATTTTCCAAATTAAAATTAACAACAAATTGTTTGCGATCAACTCTTTCCCAAAAAACGTTAAATGATGTTGTATTATTATCAAGTAATGCTGAAAAAATGAGGTCAATTGATTTTGATTCATTAATTAACGATTTTGTCAATGAAAAATACAGAAAAAAATTATGTAAATCAGATTGAAATAAAATTTTGAGATAAATTAAACGACTTATATTTTTGCAAACAAAAATAAACTTGGTATTATTTTTTATTTTTCAAACTAGGGCCCCATTTTTTTTGGCTCAGGGCCCCTGAAACTGTAAATCCGGCCCTGTCGGTACGACCTTGCTTTCTCCGATATTCAAAAGCCATATCAACAGTGCAATTCACTTAGATTGGTTATTTTAATACAAAATACTCAGTAAAGGAGATTTCATATAAATGGAACTGCCAATGTAATTCTTATAAGTTCAGATGGGGTGAGCAGTGGTAAAGAATGTCTGATGAAATTTTCTATAGGTCATCAAATAAATTTTATGCGACACACTTTCCACATCTCTTTAAGCTATGAAATTTTGCATAATCACACCTTCATACCCACACACTTATATATTGGGGGAGACTCTTGCCATGTACTCATAATAAGAAGCGTGACACCATACAATTGAATGTTTGTCAAACAGCTAAATTTGATTAAGCTGAGGGCTTGGGTAGATTATATCAGGAAGAGAGGTATGATTGCAAGATTATCTTGTAGTGCGATGCCGCATTTGGTCATATAAATAAGAGTATACTTGAGTTTTCAGTCTAGTGGACTCGAGAAACATCATCAGTCAAGTTCAAATGTTAACTCAAACCCAACAATAACTTTTTATTATGAGTATTTTATGTTTTCGCTTGTGATAACCTTTTGATTTTTAATTTTCTTATGATTTAAAATAATAGTATGAATAATACATTAAAATTAAAATTAAAGCTTAGGGGTACTACAATATTCTTCCAACATCATTAAATTATTCTTTACAAACTGAAGAATAGTAATTTAAATTAAATATATAAACCGTTTTATTCATTTTACTGCACATTTTATTACTTTGATAATAAAAATCATAAAATTCATGTTTTAATGTTCAAATACCATTATACCATTAACATAATACAATAAACTATTACTTTTATTCTTTTTAAATTTACCTTTCATGTATAATATCTTTGTAATTTGCTGTTTTTGGTAACAGAAAACCATTATAAGATGGTTGAATAATTTCTTTTAAAACGACGTATTGTGAACAATTTTTAGCCATTAGGTATCTTGCGTTTGACTCTTCCACTGGACAACCTACATGCTCAAAAGAAGGGTTTTGGAGCTTTACAAAAGAATAGTTATAGTTTATTATAATAGTATTTACGTACCAAATCACGACAGTTTGATACATTTCGACTTTTGGATGCTAATTTTTTAATTACTGGGTCTTGAGAGTTCTATTTTTGAAATTATATTATTTTATAGAAAAAATAAATCTCAATACCTGAATTATATATGTTGATGAAAATCCTTCTCTCAAATAAAGAATTATTTCACTGCGATCTGCCAAATCCTCCAGAGTTTCCGGATATCGAACTCCAAGATTTAATGTTTGGATGGATGTTAAATCAGCTGTTTAAATAAATAAATTGAAAAATTTATCTTTAATAATGAGATAAAATAATTCTTATCCTCCCCCTTAAAAATATTCAAAGAGCATTTATATCACAAAAATACTTATGGTGTCTTAAAAGTCTTAAGACTATTTTTAGGCCACAAAAATGAAAATGTGAACTATAGTTACACTCTAAGATGCATGAAAGGAATTGTAGTATTAGAAGGTTGACGATAAATAAGTAGTTGTTATAGTAACATATTTAATTTATTTGAATAGGGTGAAAGTTTCCTTGGGACAGAAGTCTCCGGACCTGAACCTCTAAAACCATCTGCTGACTGTCCGTACACTAACTGTATTTTCATAGACGGCGCAGATATTCTCAGTGGCCACGCTTGCATTATTATTTTTTTCGAAATTCATATAAAATTATGTGACGAATGTGTTTGTCGTTTCTCGCCATACTCAAAGACTATTGTTTTTATTTTTTGATTAAATAAGAGCTAAATAATATCTTTTCATACATGATGTGCAAATTAAAATTGCAATTAAATGTTTAACGAGCGCAAGGTGTTCAAATATTTGATATAAAAAGCGGACATTAATTTCTTTACAAACCAATATTTATCCTTGTTATTACTAATTATTGTTGTTTTTACTACTGGAGCGTTAAGAAATAAAGTAACCAAATATAAATTTAGATTCTATGAGTATACTGAATGTTTGACAGAAAATATAGTTGTCATTATTTTAGGTTAATAGATATATATAATATTATCTTTTCACATTTATTTGTGTTTCAATGGATATGTGAATTTTAAAATGGGGAAAGACAATCATTTGAAGATACTAAAAAGATCAGGACGTTAAACTACAATTTCTTGAACAACTATTGTTGATAACCCCTAAAACCTCATAAAATTCAAAGTCGAAAATTCAAAAATCAAAAATTATGTTATTCGCATTTAATTCTGTAAAAATGTTGTTCAAAAATGATAACCACAAAGGTAAAGCAAATTGATTATCACCATGACATTACTTATTTTTAAAAACGCAGTTGCTAAATTTAAAAAACATCAGACTCCAAAATTTTTACAAGTTGAACTTCACTGGTTACGCAACGATGTACGTCATTGTTCCTCCATGAAAACTTGATCTTTTTTGCTGAACAGGAAATCATTTATTTTAGCAAGCTTCTTCATCATCAGATTTTTATCAATGGGACAAATAATTGGTTAAATTCAATAAAAAATCGCTACCATTAGAACAAATTAGTATGACGGATGGTTTTGCAGCTTCTGTGCATCGCATAGTGAAGAGTATACCAAATGATCGATTCATAAATATACTAGAACAACTTTAAACTTATTGTCAAGCAGGTATTAATGTAGATATTAACTTTGTGTAAACCAGTTAGTGTCATTTACAAATGCTTATATTTGAATGCCTTTTAATCAATAAAGTCTCAAGACTTTGTGAGTTCCCTCTATAAGATTCAGTAATTCTTATTGAAGTCTTATAAAAAATAATTAAAATTAATCAAAAACTCTTTCAACTTATCTTTTTCTATTTACATTAATATTTTTATTAAGTTTATTTCATTTGATATTTGCATATAACTAAAGCTATCCAACCTGAGTAAACTGACAAAAGGATCACCGCAAATATCCACCAACAAGCAAGAATGAATCTGGTGGAAATTGAGTAAGCGTAAAAGTCTTGACCTTGAAAACAGTTTTACAAGTTTTCAAAAATAGTATAAGTAACCTTGAACCAAAAAGGATCCAATAATTGTCCAGTAATGTTCGGAAAATTGTATTTCGTCTAAAATAGCAAAAGGTAGTTTCAAATTCCATGCGGATAATGGGCTGTATCGACAGAATAATGTGGTAAAGATGGATACAACAACTGTACTGATTATTATCATGAGCCATACACTCATTTGAAGGGATCTGAATATATAAATTAATAAATCAAATCAAATAGACGAGAATCACGGAGTAATGGGACAAAATATACTCGGAAAAATTTTTCTCGTTATACGATGTCTATTTTCTCTGGTGGCGCACTGTTATCGTCTAAATAATTGTTGAATTCTACTCTACTTGATGAAGGATACTCAAATATATAAATATCTCCGATGAGACAAAGAAATAAAGTTCAGTAATTATAATCATCAGTAAAAATAATCGTCAGTATAAATAATCATCAGATAAATAACTAATAAATAATTTAGCAATCTTTATTTTTGCATTGATTGCAATTTTTAAATTCAAATTATAATTCAAATATCCCACATTACCGTGGGATGTCTGAATTATAATTCTACATCCTATTATGTCAAAAAAATAACAAAATAAAAAAAATTAAAATGAAAAATAAAATTAAATACATAAATATAAAAAATACTCGAGATCAAAACTGAAATAAAAAGATTGAAATAAAAAACAAGGTCTAGTACGCTCACGCAGCAAAAGAAAATGACAGACAAACGCATTCGGCAAATGAATACACTACACGACCGAAGATTACATGATGGACAAAATAATTATGTACGTTCCTAAACACATCGTATGCAGACACATAGCACAAAAAAAATGAAATCTAGTACAATCAATTTATAAAAATGAAATATCACAGTCACCATAAATCAATCAGAGAAATGCGTTTTTTAATTATTAGTAAATGAATTACTGCTATTTTCTTGTAAAGGAGAAATAATTCATTTGGATGAAAACGCGATTAAAATTTTTTAATATTTTTTTTTGCATTTATATACAGGTGAATTAAATAATTAGTTGGTAACTTGAAGATGACGTTTGATCCGCCTATATATATTGAAGCTTATTATTAAACTGTCTAGAAATTTTAATACCAAAATAACAAACCTTACTGATAAATATTCCACCATTTCCTCGATGGTAGAGGCTTTTGATAAATGATTGTGGTGGGATCAGAAATTATTGGATACGAATATTCGACCACTTCGTTTCGTTCAAATGTGTAGGTAAACATTCCTGCAGCCATGTCAGCTTTCTACAACATGTTTTGGATAATTCACGTAATATAAATTTTAGATATTTAAAATTTTTATCAAAACAAGTCCTAAAAAGCCTTAAAATTTAAAAATATTTCTCAATAATTTATATAATATAAAAATTAATAATACACTACCTTCATTCTTATATTGCTGAATATATCTCTTTTTTCAGGTTTTGAAAAAAAAGTTTTACTATAAAATTATGAAGATTCACTTGCAACAGCAGAAAGAGAGTAAACCCAAAAAATTTATTTCATAAATTAAAACAAATAATCAATATGAAGATGATATTCGAAAATCATTATTAATTATGTTGTAATGATCGAATAACTAAATGAAAATAATATATTTGACTTAAAATTTACAATGCTGCATATTTGAACAACTTACATTTTAAAATACATTTATATTAACATAAGTATTCTACACTCGCCCTGTGTGACGAATTGAGTTCTAAATCTTATAGGCTTTTTTTGGTCTTGAACTGGATTCTGTCTCACTCTTGTTTTATCAGTCCACAGTCGCTGTTCTCTTCCTATGCATCTCGATAATCGTTTTTGATACTTCTTGACACAATCGTTGTAGCATCTTCTGATTTCCATGTGTCATTCAAAAATGTTCGAATCTTTTGATATCCATCGCATTTCTCTCAATTATTCTTCCATCACTATTTCTTTTTAATCTATGTAAAAGTATATTTTTATTTTATTTTATATTTGTACTGATGAATGTGAATGTTTTTATTTATTCATTTATTTCTTTATTCGTTTTTTGCATATGTTGAAGATTTAAAGGGTGAAAGAAAAGAAAGAGAATTATCAAGGAAAGCTTTCCCAGTATCTCATCAGAAATTATAATATATACTTGTAATATTCATAAAATTATTATAAAATATTGGAAACGATAAAAGCAGCCAATAACAAGAATCATTTGTCAAACAATTTTGCTTCTTGGATGATTTTTCGTTTTTCAACTGTAATTGGTATCATAATATATATATTTATAGTTTATATGTCTTAAATCATTATATATATATATATATATATATATAACTTAAAACCATATGTTTTATTTATAAAAAAAACTATTTGCAAAGAAAAAAAAATACATTTAAAGAAAACTAGATGTAACTTCGAAGATATGGTCTTGTTTGAATAAAGTCGAAAACAAAAAGCACATAATTCAAAAGTTTATAAAGAAATCGCTTTGATAATTCCTGAAATTTCAATTTCCGCCTTTCAAACAATCCACTACCAAAGGAAATCAATCCTACATTCCATAAAACAATTCGTAATTTGACTTTTGTTTCGACAAATCGATTTATCTAAATCCTGTTTATTTCCGATAATATAATAGACAAGGTTCTATTTATCTGTTGGCTATTTATTAAAAATTTTTGCCACGTTTTTGGATTCGCTTTATCCCTCAATAGTTATCGCAATTTTCATAAATATATAAATTGAACATTTCTGTTTATATTTAGTTATAATATTTTGGATATTTACCTACACAAATATCGAAAATTAAAATTGAAAATTTCATCAAGGATACTTTTGTTGAACTGTCATATTAATTCCGCAATCAAAGAAACAAAACAAACAAAATCAACCGTTAAATTTATCGAAAATAATCCGACTGATTAATTTGATCAAGTCTCAAAATAGTTCTTCGGTCTTTGATCAAACAAATAATTTGCATCAAAATCCTACAATACCGAAAAGTGACATTTATTATTTTTGTTACGTGTTATTACATTCTATATTTTATTTACCACTTTTATAAATAATAACTTCATTTTTATACATTTATTTTTTATTTATTAGCCTTACGACCAAAATCAGCAAAATATTTATATTTTTGGTTTGCTTGGTTTGAGGTATTAATAATCAATACGCATACTTCCCAGTTTACCGATTACCTCATATGGACCTTCGTATCTCGTCATATCTATTCCTTTGATTCGTATTACAGTTCGGCTCATAAGTCTAATATTTTTTTATTTTTCCTATTTTATCCATAACTTACTCAAAATCTTATCGAATGTCATTAAACTTGGTAGAAATGTTAAAAATAAGGGTATCTTTCTTTGTAAACATTAGGCCTTGCATTTCATCATTTTGTTTTAATTATGCAACAATAAACACTGAGAATTACATAAAGTTAAAATTTTCAATGTTTATAAAATTACAGATTATCTGCTTTTCTTAAAGTAATAAGAACACAATACTAAAAATAACTATAGATATTTTTTACTACGACATAAATGTATACACTAGTATTTAGTTTGCGAACTTTTGGAGAGAAGAACGGCTTTCAATCGTCTTAGAATGGAATCATACTAATGTCCTATATCTGAGGTAGAAATATTCTCCCATTCTTCCTGTATATAAGTCCATAAATCATTAGCTGATTGAGGATTACGTCTGCCAACATTTCTTTTAATGGTAGACCACATATTCTTTATAATATTCAAATCCGG
>MQRK01194117.1:3262-14304 GCA_001938485.1 Girardia tigrina | reverse complement strand
AGAATAGAAAAAGAATATAAAAAGATTCCGATTTTTGAAACTTAAAAAGACCTATCTTGTGAGGAATATTTTTAACTGATTATTTGAACAGAATTTGCATTTTTAAAAATTATTGAAAATTTTAATTTAAATCTGATAAAATTTTAATTTAAAAAGTAATAATATAGTATAATTTCTAATTGTAGAAAGCTATTTCAAAAATTAAAATAAACATTTAATGTTTTAATTAAAGAGATTTTATAGGTTTGAATAATTTTAAAATTATTTTATTTATTTTTTTTATTATTTGATGAAATATCTCAAAATAAAAATAATAATAAATGTTATAGAATATTTTGTGAAATTATTACAGTTGATTCTGTTGATTGGTAATTTCTAACCATATTTCGAAATTAATTCACATTTACTTGACGAAAGATACGCGACCGAATTTATTACTTTCATTTTTTCAACTGTTCTGCAAGTATGCGAGGGAAAATATCAAATTAATCGATTTATCTCGAAAATCATCGATCGATTTTACGATTTCGCCGATTGTTTTTTGGCGATTCGTTTTACCTAAAAATTTTGAATTCGAACTAAAACTTTCGAAATTAAATAATCAAACGATTGTTTAGATCGATATTGAGTTAATTTTTGTTGAATATTTTAATTATCTTTTGTTATGGCATGACAAGAGATCTGATGTGAAGATAAAAAAAATTCTGAGGTCTCTCAAACCATCTCCAAATTACATCAAATTGTTTCGATTGTCAATGAATATGCACCATCATTTAATGGAAGTCTCATAATTCGTCCGAGACGTCAGATATAATCTCTGACTATTATCTCGTTTACTCTAGCGTTATTCTCAATATGATTCTAAGCTCGGTAATTGACGAAAGTCTTTTGTCTTTAGTACTCAGTTTAAAATTCGGTCTGAAAGTTAAAACAGTAAAAGGATTTGCACGCAAATTTCTCAAAACGATCACATTTAAATTGAAGGAGAATTACGAAATTATTTTTACAAATAAAATTATAATAATTTTAAATTTGACTTTAATTTCGTTTTTGAAATCGAGATTTTGGACAAAAGAAATATTTTTATGGTATACCGATTAAGGTATTTTCGAATGTTCAGTAGAAAAACAATTACTTGAACAGTTCTGTAATGTGGCAAATATGATCGCCAATCAGATGATGAATATCCGACTTGAAATACGGGAGTCAATGAACGAAATGACTCAACCTGAGATACACATCGTGAACAAAATTAATTGAAAGAGATACTTATAAATTATAAGTAGTTTACATTATTTTTATTGTTTTTTTTATATTATTTTTTTAATTAAAACTTTGTTGGCAAAGTAGAATTCTGTCTATATATAGAATGGATATAAAATTTGAAATTTTTGATTTACTCGTTCCTTTTATTTTCAGACGTAAAATTGCATCACATTATAGTTCAACATATGCGTAACATGCTTCTTTAGTTGCGTCGATTAAATTAATAATTTAAAGCACGGATATATAATTAGTATTATTGATGTTCAAATAATTAAACTATTTATTACAAATTCATTAATAATAATTAACTTAATAAATATTACTGAGTTTTTAAACATAGCTAGAAATAATTTTTTGAATTTCATGAATTTTTAAATAAATAATTTGTCGTCTATGTCTTGTATTATTAGGTCTTACTTAACTGAGTAATCAATTTACTGTGTCATAGAAAGGTTGAATAAGAACTTTGTTTCAGAATGAATTAAAAAATTTATCAAAATTGAAAAATAAATAAAATTGGATTCATGTAAAAAAAATGTTTAATAAAATATTAATACAACATCTATATAATTATACATATATGTAAATATGTAGAGTTATAATTAAAAAATTATTGCCAGAAATTCGTTTGTTTAAACGAATTACTATTGTTAGTTCGTGGATAGCTAAATAAAGTTTACTTATTAATATCGAATTTTTGCCATTATTTTGAAATTGAATGTGTAATGTAAAAGAACATATAACTTTGCCTTTGGCTATGTTTTTAATGTGGAATATTTTATCAAGACATGTGGAGGCATTTATGAACCATGTAATGAATTGATGAGAATATTTCAAAGTTGTGGAAACAATATTGGAACGATGTTTTGGAAAATAATCACTAATGAACACGGAATCAAACCAACCACTGGTGTTTACGAAGGCAATAGTGATTTGCAATTACCGAGAATTTACGTTTACTTTACTTCTGGAATTCATGGAAAATGTGTCCCAATCAGCGACATGGTTGAATTGAATAGTACCACTCTCGATTATGTACTGAATTCGAACCTTGGGAAATTCTTTCAACCCGATTACTTCATCGGAGGTTCCTCAAGTGCTTCTAAGAATTGCGAAAGAAATACGGCCCTCTTCAGGGCCAAAATTCGTGATTGGAAAGTGGAAACGGATTGGACATAAACAAATTTTATGATCTTTTTGATTGGTTTCCCCAAAAGTATAAGATGTAAAATATAAAATGATACTGGAAATGGTGGACTAAAAGTTTATTTTGCATAAGAAAGTATGTTTTTACTTCAAAAATTTTAATTCATTGCTTTTTGTAAAGCTGATCTAGATTTGAATAATTGATAACTTAATTAGATGTAAAATTAATAAATTTAGGATTAAAGTTTAATATTGTACATTTCTAATGATTTGAAATTTTGTTATAAGTGATTAAAAATTAAATATTTTTTAATATAGTTTACCGTTTTAATCTTTAATAAAAAAATTATAAATTCAGTTTAAATAAATATTATTTTGAAATTAATAGTAAATCTGATTTATATATAACTGCTCCCCAAAAATTGCTCATAGATGCTCCGGTTAAAATTGCTCTGCGAAATAATTGTTCCCTGATGAATCGTTCGCAATAGGGTGAATTTCAATATCAAAAATAACTGAAAGTATAATATCGATATATAACATATAATACAGTTTTTATGATGCGATCCCTAACACTAACCCTAACCCAAACTCAGTTTTTCATCGAGCAGTTTTTTAGGGAGCAATAATTAAAGGAGCAATTTTTAAGCAGTAATTATGAGAGAAACAATTTTTATATAGAAGAATTTTTTGGGAGTAATTTTACATGGATTGTCTGTTTACCAGATAATTTAAATAGATTAAATAAATAATTTAAAGGTCGGAGTTATAATGAAAATCGGATTACATATGAGAAAAGAAGTGAACATTTTGTTTGAATTTCGTTAATAATAAAAATCATTATTTATCCCATTGACTTTAACTATTAATATAACTGACACTTTCAGTATTGATCATTTTATCATTTATAAGTTACTTAAATGCAATATTAAGTTTATTATAATCAAAGACTCAAAGACTCTGTAATAAATATTTTAGATATTTGATCATCAACTCAAAATAACTATTATTTTACAATTCTGAATTGTTTGTTGTATTCTCTAAACAAGAATCTAATAATTATTTTTATTACTGCCTCTATTTGATATTAAACAAACCATTGTTCTGTACAGTTTGCAGGTTTTCCCCAGAGACGGACAGATTGTAGCAGAAGAAGTGGATTTGAAGCTTGGGTATTTCTGCTGGCCTATTTTAAAATATTATTCAGATAAGTCATCGTTTGGCTTAAGTGAAATGTATTTATCAGTAAAATCATAATATATATATAAAAACCAAAAAACCATATCAAAATATTTCAAAACAACTCCTTTCTAACTGGAAAACCAAAGTGTGCCCGTGCACTAAAATCTCGTAATCTTACATCTAAAACCGTTCGAGAAATTCAGTAGGCTCTGTATTATCTATATATGGTTTTACCTGATATGACTCACTACTCTGTATGCCAATGCTTGTACTGCAGTCTCTACAATACTCAGTTATCCGTTCTGGATTTCAAAGATTGCTTAATGTAATTCAAAGGAAATTTGTTTATATATTCCAACAAATCAATCTTCAATCCTATGAGAAAAGATGTGGTAGGAAGAAAAGTAACAATTTAAAAAGATCTTTACAAATAAACAAATTGAGTAAGAAGTCTTAAAAAAATCTTTTAAAAGATCTTAAAATGATCTTTTTAATCAATTAATGGAATGTAGTAATATAACTTTTAACATTAAAATAATACCTTTTATTTATTATATCTTTATAATTTGCTGTTTTTGATAAAAGAAATCCAGTATAAGATGGTTGAATTATTTCCTTTAAAACAGTATACCGAGAACAGTTTTTAGCCATTAAATATCTGGCACCAGTTTCTTCAATTGGACAAGCAACATTTTCAGTAGATGGATTTAGGAACTATAAAATAAAAGAATGGTAAAAAAATATATTAGATTAGTTTTAGTTAAATAAACATTTAATAATAGATTTTAAAAAATTTCAAAATCGTTTTAACATGTCTCGATCTACATTGACCCTCTTTCTCAAATCTTTTGCTTTGGTATCGGCAAAACGAATACCCTTTTGTGATATTTTGTTTTGCTAGTAACTCAATAATCAATTGGTGTAGAGGATCAATCTTGATCAAAACAAGTATAAGGATAACTTTCTTAAAATATCCTGTGTTAAATATTTATACAAAAAATATACTAATAATGCAAATTACAAACCAAAGTAAAACATGAATCGGTCATTACACTTTTTGACGCGATCTTTTTGACAACGGAATCATTAGAATTCTATCAGCAAAATTTTGAATAATAACTAATATACGAAAGTACTTTAATGATGTACGAAGAGGAAAGTCCTTCTCTCAAATAAAGAATAATGTCGTTTGATTCTGCAAAGTCTTCCAATGTTTCTGGATACCGAACACCGAGATTTACCGTTTGAATTGATGTTAAATCAGCTGTTAAAATATATTTAAATTGTTGAAAATTAATTTATTTTTGTGCATTTCTGTTAATCGTGCATTTGTAAAATTAGTTGACAAAAATTAACTAGATTTACTAAGGATAATAAACTGGATAAATGAAAACAATTAAGTTCAAGGGCAAAATAGGTTAGACAAAATGAATTTTTTTTACCTATTTAATCAGTAATGAATAGTATTTATTTTATGACTCTAAAATTATATTATATATTAATAGAGAAAAAAAAGAAAACACAATTTTTCAAAAGGAAAATTCAAATTTAAAGAAAATTTCGTTTACAACAATTTTACCTAAAAATATAAATCATTAGCAAAATTTGTACAGGAAATTGTTAACACAATTTTGTTAAAATTCCGTAATTATTAAAAATATTCAGTAAAAAATTCGTACAATTTTAAAAACTTCGTTTAATTATATTATTAAAAAAATTCATCTCAGCAAATTTATTCGACAAAATTCGTTTCAGTCAAATTATTTCGACAAAATTTGTTTTTGGAAAAATTTATTGTCAAAACAAAATCGTTAATCAGAATTGCTATTGCAAAAAATGATTTTAAATTACTCCTCAGTGACGAGGCTTGGTCTGATTGGTTTATATAAAATATTTATATAAATATTTATATAAAACGACAATAAATCAATGATTGTCATTCAAGCAAGACATAAGTGTGAGGAATATGATGTGTATGATTGTTTTTTGTAGTGTTTGCATATTTATATGTTGTGTGTTGATTTGGGATCAAATGGAGGATCAAAATTTTATTTCTTATAATCTGAAACTAATTTATTTTAATTTAGATTTAATATTCAAATTTTTATTATTGCATTATTGATTATATTTTTATTATTGATTATATTTTTGTAAATTTTTAAATAATTAAAATCAAATTAATGTTTAAAAATGACTATAGAAATATTTTATTTAAGACAATAAAATTTAAATTAAGTATTTTTTAATAAAATAATTTTCTCAAGTATAGTTCAGATTATAATGAGAGATATTGAAAATTGAGTGATGGATTATAGTGAAAGCATTACTGTTGATCATCATAAAGATGATAAAAATTGTGAATGTAATAAATGTTCTGTCAAATGTGTGAGTTCTCTTAATAATAAGGATTCAAAGCAATAAACAATTCTAATTAAAGAACAATGAATAGTTTTCTGGAAATAAATTTGACTTGATAATTAAGTAGATAATTAAATTAATTTAAATATTTTGTGGCAAACATCGTTTTACGGGTTTGGGTTAGGGTTAAGTTAATGGTTAGTGTTACGGTTTTTTTGTCAAAGAATAAAAAAAATCATTTTAAAAAATTTAAAAATTAAGCAGTCAATTCGAAACAATAAATAATAAAGTATAAGTACGATTTTATAATTAAAACAGAAACTTTCAAAGACGAAATTTAACTCCCCCGTCATACATGATGAGTCTTTTGTAGTATATAAATATATAAGCCAATAAACAAAAATTAATTGTTTTCATGTGAAGACAGAAAAACCTAATGAGGATCCTACCTGAGTAAACTGACATGATGATAACCGCAAATATCCACCAACAAGCAAGAATAAATCTAGTAGAAATCGGATAAGCATAAAAGTCTTGACCTATTTAACCAATGTTATTAATTAATTTTATTATGAAAAACCTTGAATAAGAAATGATCCCGCAATTGTCCAATAATGTTCTGAAAATTGTACTTCATCTAAAATAGCAAAAGGCAGTCTAAGATTCCATGCGGACAATGGGCTGTATCGACAAAATAGTGTTGTAAAAATAGAAATAATAATTGTGCAAACAATTATCAGAAGCCATACACTTAATTGAAGAGATCTAAAGATACGATATTAATCTAGGTGTATTTTAACACTTCTATATTTATAGAAATTAAAAATTATTTTATTGTTCTTAAATTTTCATCAATCATAATTGTCTTGTCTATTCATCAATATCTCAAAGAACAAATAGCATTAAAATATTTATACAAATATTTTAGGAGACTTTAAAATACTACATTATTTAAGTATATATTTTATGTAGGGTTTTTATTATCTTTTTTATTATGTATAATTTGTTTTTTATTATTAACCCAACATATTATTTTGATACGAACATCATTTACATTTGCTCTTCTAACACAGGCAAATGGTTTGTATCGTACCCGATTAGGTTCATCTGGCCCAATGATTTACCAGTGAACAAAATCAAATACCTTCCGGGTTTCTCATAATTTTTTTTATAAATATTCATCCATCTCCTGTCTAGAGGAACAAATGTCTATTGATATCATGTTACTTTATATTTTGTTGATTTCTTAAATTTCCATTAAATAATCTTTAATTATTTTAAAAGAATATAAATAAACTTAAAAAAATAAATGTTCATCAATTAATTAACATTGATATTAAAGGTATAACAATGATAACAAAAAATGTTGAGGTTGATGGAGGTTTGATTATTTGACTCATCAATGGTGACATTTAAGGTGTCTATAGAGAACAATTTATTTCGACTACCAAATCATCAATATACTTGGCAGGCACTATGAGCACCCGCCCGTAACTATCAACTGATTAGCTGTCTTCAATTCGCTTTCAAGATCTTTTCATATTCCCTGCCTGATCGTTAACAATCACAGCAGGCACTATAAATACCTACCGGTGCATATCAACTGATCGGCTCCCAGCAATATTTTTTAGCATGTCCATTTTATATCTATACTCCATCAACCGCAAAAAAAATTAAAATTAAAATCTCACAAAAACTAAAGATAGAAAAATTTATTAATTAATCAACAACTAGACAAAAAACTTTCTGAACAAATAACAGATTCAAACAAATTTATAGTAATTCGTTCTTTTAGAAATTTTTACATAAATTTCGAGATCGCTGGACTTTGTGTTAATAGTTTCGGCAGGCACTATAAGCCCCTGCAGTTATCTATCGACAACAAAGTCCAAATCAATCAAGTAAGTTTTCTAATTACATAGATAATAATTGTTTTTTGTTAATTTCAAGATCAAAGGTGAAATCAATTAGGTAAGCTTTTTATTCTATTAATTTTAATAATCATATTTTTTATTTCAGATCAAAGTCCAAAATCAATTAAGGTTAGTTTTAATTAATTAATATTACATTTATTTAATAATCATTTTATTTTATTTCAGATCCCGATAAATTTTCCGTCAGACTCAGTGCCCCCTTAATGAATTGGTCTGGTTTCGATTGGGAAATGTCTCGATCTCAACATATAATATAATATAATATAACAACATATGAAAACATATGAAACATATGAAAAAAAACTTAAAACCAGTCTAAATCTTAAAGAAATTGGTTTTTTGAATTAAAATGTCTTATCAAAATTGTAAAAAATTTCTGGACAACACAAATAGTTGTTTTAACATTTCATAGATTTTAAAGGAAATAATTACAGAAACCAAAACCGGACAAGTTAATCTATTAATATTATGGAGAAACGAAAATAGTTAACCTTTGTAAATTAGTTAATAAATTAATTAATTAAGGTGTCAAAGACATTCTTTTTTGGGAGATTCAAACCTTTCTTTGTTATATCAGTCATAAAAGTGTAGATTTGAAAGTCTTTATCTTTTAGCATAATAATGGATCCAATATCCATTTTAGTTCACTTTTAAGCCTGATTAATTAAAAATTAAAATATTTTATTTCATGTTTTTTAAAGATATTTTTAGAATTTTTAAATTTTGTTCTTAAAAGTTCGGTCTGAGTAAATTCATAGAAAGTATATACAGATTGAGTAATAAAACAGTTATTAATCGTATCAACATTCAATATGCACTTTACACATTTATATGCCGATCTAAATAACGTTAAAAAGGTCCTTTCAATTTAATACTTGATATCGATAGTATTCAAATGAACGCAAAGAACTCAAAATAGAATAATTTAGTTTCTGATTAAGAAATTTTGTAACTTGGAAGACAAAGTAAATAAGCTATTTTCCAACATATTACTGAACTTTTCCACAAGTATCAGGGCGTAACAATGATGATTTTAATTTTTCATTAAATGATTCAGAAAAGATAATAAACCTCCCCTGACTGTTACGGATAACTGTGTATTACAAATAATACTCAGTATTGGCGTACAGAGTAGTGAATCATAGACTATGCATCGAGTAGAAACCATTCGATAAATGCAAATTTTTCTGACCCTCTCACAGGGCTTCAAATGCAAGAGTGCCAGCTATCAATGCATGGGCACGCTTTGTCTTCCCCAAGTCATTCCTTCGTTCCATGAATTTGAGGAATTTTGGCTGCATAAACACACTTAGTACAATGGGAAATAGGCAATGAAACATTGCCTTTTCCGTTATTATTATTCAGGCGAAAATTCAGCACCACACTAGGAATTACTCTTGGGCAGTCATTATCAGTTACATCAAGTGGTTTTCTCATCGTCACCGTATCCATAATCGGTGGGTGCATAAAAACCTGAGATAATCACTTTGTAAGAACCAATCTTTGCTTTGAAAAATCTTTCCGAGAAGGATTCAAACTCGATATCAATTGCAGGTAATCTGGTCAGTAGACCGACCCCTCTTTCTCTTTTCTGTCCTATTGGTGGCCCGCTGTTGTAAAGGGTCCACTTATTGTACTTTTCTGTCACGAAGCCCAATTTATGCGTTTTGTGAGGATATATACATTAGCATTTAGTTTTTAAAAAGGGTTTATAACGTTTAAAACTTTCTCATCATCGAAACCACGCACATTTCAAACCAAAACGCAAACCACGTCTGGAGGGACACCGGACCAGTATCCAATTAGCCCGATATCCTATTGTTTTGCGAGCGATCTCAGCGTTCTCTATATTTATCAAATTTTTCATTGCAATGGATTTTAGGGTGCCCACTCATGGATTGCAAGCCTTGCTTAGAGGCACCCTTTCTCGAGTGTGGTTGCTTATCCAGGACCAAAACAAGGATGCATCAAAAATGTTAGCAATATATACTCATATAAGCATATATCTCTCAGTCAAAGATTAATTTCAAAAACACTAACTAATTTATCATTGAAGTATTAAAAAGCCAAATTCTATGAAAATATACCAGATAGCGTTCGATTTGTGCTTATTGTGATTCATTTCCTAACACGAAGCATGACACTTGTCCGAAAAAGGTAAAATATTTTAAAAGGCAAAAATCTAATAGCCATTATTAGATTAAACCCATGAATTTATTTCAAATAAATTTAAATAAAGGCTATGGGGAATTCCATTGCAAAGGGACTGGAAGAATATACTAGATACATTTGATGTGAAAGCCTGTACCGAATTCAGTAAACGTCTTGAAGCCGTCGCACTTATTGTATATCACATCTTTTCAAATTTCTAATTATTTTATCTTTTATTCATTAAAAATTAATTTAATCGTACAACGTAACAAACCAAATGCCTAAGAAGTAAACTAACGAATGTTAAATGATTTATATGAAGCTAATGATCATTTACAAAAATATGTTAGATGTCCTCCAATTTTGGCTTTTGTTTCATAAAAAAGATTGTGAATATATATTTGTATTTTCGTCCGAATATCAGCTACAACAAATAGAAAACCTAGATGAATTAATAATATTTTTCAAGCATGCACATATTTTATAAATTGAATATATATGGTATATTTATTCATAAAGTAAAATGGAATAAAAATTTAGATGAAATAGAAGAACAACTAATTGCGTCGAAAGAGTGGTTAAATATAATGTGATCATTATATTAGAAAGAATAAGTAAAAACAAAAATAAAAAGCCAATTTTTTTTCAAAATGCCACCAAGAATTTAAAATTTCAACCAAAATATATATCAAGATGTAAATTATGAATTATTAAATAATAAATTTTGAACGAACCAGCATAATAACTTATCTAAGATCAATCGCAGATCTGTCTCATTCTCATGTACATTATTTCCTATATTTGATATTAAGTGTGATATGTCAGTGTCTGCAAGTCAAAAATGATATAAAATAAATATAAATAATTAGTAATTCGCATCAGTTATAAAATATTTTTATTAAGATGGAATAAATCTTACTGATATACGTTCCACCATTTTTTCGATGGTCGAGGATTTTGATATATGATCGTAGTTGGATCAGAAATTATTGGATATGTGTAATC
>MQRK01194097.1:21804-37406 GCA_001938485.1 Girardia tigrina | reverse complement strand
CGTTAAATAATTAAATTAATAATCCTTGTAAAACCTTATGAAAGTCATCGAATCGAACAGCAGCAACGGTACCTCTTATTCTGGAAGCCAAAGCTTTACAAGCATCACCAACAAAATCTGGAACTGAAAATAGTTTAGTTCCAGCAGCCTGAGACTTCTCGTCATCCGTCTAATAAGGTTTTTAAATAAACTTTCCATTTTTTTAGTATATTTAATCATTAAAATTACAATTTTCGATTTAAATAACAAAAATATAGAGCCAATTAAAATGTATTTTTGCTATTTAATTTCGACAGTTTGACCTTCATCATCAGAAAAAATGATTTTTAAACAGAAAATTGTTTATATAATGCTGCTAGTGATTATGCAATCGACACGTCACCAGTATATAATTTAGAAACTCAATAAAAAGTTGTAAATAGTATAGTTAAATGTTAATTTAACTATTCTAAGATCTTATAAGTAATGTAACACGAGCTATTTCCTCCTCTAGCTCTTCATACTTCTTATACTTAATAATTATTATACTTCTAGATTATCTTATAAAGTTGACTCGAAGTCTTTATAATGTATTAAATAAGGTATTATTAATAAGGTATTATTATTATTATTAAATAAGGTATATATATAATGTATTAAATAAGTATTTATAAGGTATTAAACATTTTATTTTACGGGTAAAAGTGTTTAGATAATTTATTTTCATCTGAATATGGTAGTTTCAGAACGATTCAAATTTCCAAACTGATTTTATCAATGTTGTAAGTTTGATCCTGGTCTTGATTATAAATAAGTTTAAAAGCAGTTTCTTTCGTTAGTTTTTTCACTATTGATTTTGAATATGGATTTCGTTTTTTCGCAAGACTGGCATTAAATCTGTTTTACGTAGATAACAAACCTTTATTCTAGAAATAAGTCATTTAATCATATTATGGCCATATTTGAATTTCTCAATAACATTTCCAAGTTGTGTGCAAAATCGTGTCAGTTTTCGTTCAGTAAAAATCTCAACAAAAGTTTTGTGTCTCAATTAGTAAGTTCAAAAACAATAATTTCTTATTTTTCTTCATTGGCGTTGCAAATTTTTCGAATTGGAGGTGAAAGAAGTCAAAAGAATTTTAAACTCTGAACCGGTTTCGGATAATCACAAAGTCAGGGGCCGTAAAAAACAACTGATAATAGAGCGTGTTGCTTGGTAACAAGGATGGCTTGAAATAATATAAATAATGCTTAAATTAGAGAGGTATGAGTAATTCAAACATGCTTACAGACACTGTAACCAAAAAAAACTGAAAGAGACTGTGGAACAAGGAATGAATATCCGAAAATGCTTCAACTGCGTATCAAAATAGCTAACTGTACATTCTCTTCTTACTATAAAGAATTCACTGAGAAGGAGGAATTAAGAAGACATATAAATAATATCTAGGCACGGAGCCTCAGTGATAGAGGAGTGGTGGTTCTAAGTTAGGTCAGATAAGGAAATTTCACAAACCTTTTAAACTTAAATAATGGTTGCAGTTGTTCATCTAATAAATGTTAATTGTATTTGTTGTCAATATTTGTAATACAAAGATTATTTTGCGGGAAAACAAATTCGTCAAACACTTTACTATTAGCATCAACTCCGAAAACTGATGAACGGGCTACGGGCCCCACCCCAGTTTATAAGTAGATATTTTTCAATTAATATTGTTATATAATATCTTATATGGAGAATTCTGACAAAAGATTTTCAAATTTTGTAATCTAAAACATATTTAAATTATTCAAAATATAATAATGAAAAAATTTAATTTTTCAAATTTATTTGATAAAAAAATAATCATTTATTTTTTATAGACTTAATTGTTTTGATGTTTTTCTATGGGATTAAATTTTTTGGTATTAATTTGGTATAATTAAGTTATAAAACCTAAATAAAATCAATAAAAACGTTAGTGATTCAATATTAATTTCCATTAATAATAAAAAGTTAAAATAAAAAAATAATCATTTAAATTTTTTAATATTTTAGATTAAATATTTTTGTATTAAATTTCGCGGAATTAACTGTCACATACTGTAATTAGAAGTGCTTCCTATAACGCAGTATTCAGTTTTTAGTATTTAAAATTATGTGTATGTCCAAACAATGTTAGAAAATGAAGAGGCTAACTTATATTTTGGAGCCCGTAACTCGGGCCGGGCGGCAAGGTAAGGGCTACGGGCCGGGCCCCACCGAGTTTATTAGTAGATCTTTTTCAATTTATATTGTTCAGGAACTCCGAATTTTCCGTTTTATCTCATTTTTGGACCTTAAAAAGTTTTTTTCGATCAAATTTTCATATAATCATTTATTGTCATCAAAAATGAATATGTGTGCAAAGTTTGAATAAAATTGTGACAAAATTTCAAGTTGAAATATGTAAAGATATCCTGGGATATACATTGAATGCTCAAAGCTATGGTCGCTGTATAGAGCATCTTTGATTTCTGTTGGAGATTATTCTTATTAACCGGCTACCGTATTCTTATTATCTGCCGTGACTGTGTCGGTAAGATTTGTCGTCACCGCATTTGACATCAGTGGGTTATATTGACCGGTATTGTGTTTATGCCATGTCGAGTTGGAATATTTGATATTCGACACGATGTACATTTTGGTTAATTTTTTTATATTTGTACCTGAAAGATGCAATTTGCTTTTAAGCAGGTTGTCATAAACAGCCGACAAAAATTGCCCCCAATATTACATTCCATCCTTTATGAGCCGTCTTTGCTTCAGTTTGCAGACTTTTGTATTTCTTTTTGTTGCTATCTCTGGCATCTTTAAGTGCTTTGATTGTATTGTAAAGGGTTTTTATATATATAAGCCAGAGTTCTTTGGTTCCATGGTTATAAACTTGCAAATCAATCAGGCTTCCCGACACAGACCAATCACACTTTCGATTCATGAGGATTTTTAAAATTGGTTTCTCTGCAAGTAAAACATCCTTGACGATTTCTGCGATTGCATTATGTCTTGCCTGTATCAGAGTGCTGTTGGGTTTACACCAACATAGTACATGGATCTGCGTTTCTATATCTTCACAACATGCCCTGCACATCGATTGTTGTCTTGGTTTTTTCGGCTTATAATTGATTGGTAAACTATTAGCTTTTGCGCTGTGTAAAAAGCGCCATTCCTCGATGGATAGTGACTCGTTGTATAGTACTTTGGAGCTGAAGTTGTGTTCTGCCAATGAGATGGCTGACATTCCAGCCATCCTTTGTTTGCTCCATTTGTCAAATTTCATTTTGTTATAGATTATGTGCAAGTGGAAAATTATTTTGTCAATTGAATGTTCCCTTAGTATCATGGAATCATTGGATATATGAACTTTTAAACAAATACATAGTCGTTGGTGACAAATTGAATTTGTAAGCCGATGCCTTTCAATTGAATTCCGAGTCTTGGTCCACCAAGATTTAAATCCATTTTCTTTGTCACCTGTGTTGATCCAGTTTAGGCAGTTAGAGAGTGTCCATTCTTTTTTAGTACTGTGATATCTGTCTAGGGTGTTGAATAAATTGATAAAGGTGAGATGACGCGATGTTTCGTCAGAGCACACCATGTTCCTGTACGCTTGAATTATAGATTGTATTGCGTACTCATCTCGGACAGAGACTAAGCCTAAACCACCTTTGTCAGCATAAATGTAGTCATTGGATGAATTTGGGACCGTTCCTCAAATCTTCAAGTAACGACGAATTTCCACGTCAAGGCCGCTTTAAAAGATAGATTTCATGGTTTTGTGGTGGCCATAATCCGTAAGTTCCCTGTTTGGTATATTATAATTTCGAAAATAGAAGGTGAATCGTGAGTGTATAAAGATTCTATAAGTTTCTATTTTCTACCAGGGAAATAGTATGGATTTTTTTCAAGTCCTGAATAGGTGATAGAAATAGACGTTCAGGAGTAAAAAAATTTTATTAAAAAAATTATTTCTAAAAATTTATTCCGTTAATTATTTATTTTAAATTTTATTTAAACTTATTCCACTTATAAAATATATTAATTGTTATTAATGTACACATATTTTAAATACGTATTTATTTTATCATATTTTTATTCTACATTTTAATTTTCGAATTTATTTCCTTTAAATTTTCAAAATTAAAAAAAATAATAAACTATTTTGGTGAAACATAAAACTAACCCCTCATACTGGTAAAGTAAACTCCGAGATAACGGTAACCTCCTTCATCTGTGAATAAAGGTATTTGTATGTTATTAATGTGGATTGATTCATTTATAAGAGGAGTTGATAAATATCTACATTTGGCTGGGTTGAACTTCATAGACGTACATTCAATCAAGTCACATGCAGATGAAACCATGGCTTGTAAACAAGAGTTGCTGGTTGCAACTAGCGCAATATCATCTGCATATACCAGCCTCAGTGACAATACCAAAAGCCTTAATACCAAAAGTGCAACCAAAATTGGATCAATGCCAACGCTGAACAACAGCATTGATAGCGGGTATCCTTAAGGTAACCCCATCCTGATTGATATGTCTTCAGTCGTACAATCATTGCAGGTATATGTTGATGAACAATCCGAGTACAGATTTGCAATGAGAGAGCAGGAGAATTAGTCTAGACCTTTTCTTCTGAGAACTTCTAATATATGATTAATTAGAATGCTGCCAAACGCATCAGTTAGATCGAGGAATGCAAATGTGAAGATGTTGATATTCCTCCTGTAAAATTCTCATGACGTTATTGTGTTCAGTGCACCCGTCTGATGGTCCGATGCCTTTTTGGAACTTAGAAATTAAATTGTTATTCACTAGACATTGTTCCAGTTGAGTGCATAGGCAAGATGTGAACAACTTGGCAATGCATTCCATCGGGGCTATTTAGTCTCCATGATCCTATATCTTTATAATTTCCTGACTTACCGGGTTTAGGAATCATTACCGTTAGGAATTTCTTCCAACTGGGTGGAATGACTCCCGTATCAATGATTTGTTGTTAACATCAAAAACTACTAGAATCCATTGCAAGTCTGATATACATAACGGACAAAAGACTTTATCTATATTTATAAACATTTTATATTACTTTTTTATACATGATTCATTATTTTTTGCAATTTGATAAGTGGCTTGTGTAGATAAGGTGAGCCACTTATCGTTAGGCGGTAACATATCAATAATATTCAACATTTGTAAGTATTCAAATCGTCGGAGGTTCATAGTTGTTTCCCTTTTGGTATTATAGACATTAAGTTTCTGTTGAATTATTTTTTTAGAATAAAGTTTTGTTTTAGATATCGCAGTGACTAAAATGTATCCACCCCCAGTTGTTCCTGCAGGACGATCCGATACATGAGGGCGCAGCTGATGACAGCGTTTTCGGATGTTTTCTATGTTGATTTCAAAGAGGGGGTTGGTTGTTTCTTTTATTATTTTTTCTATAAAGTCGCAGACAAAAGGACCACGGTCGTTATTGTTAGTCTGCTGCTCGTATTCGGGGAACTTCAACCGGAGCCGCACTCTATAGGATTTATTTTTTCTATCTGTAACGACTTCGTTTATGGCAGTAATGAGTGGCGCCAGTACAGCTGTAACTGTCTTCTCACACGGCAAGTTACTCAGTGAGTTGTAGATATATGCGCTTTCCGGCGTATTGCACTGTGTAAGCCAATGTGTGTTGTTGTAATTGATTGGAACTAGACATGAATCTCTTTTTTTGTATTAAAGCCAGTAAAAACCGAACTTAATTCATCTTCTCCATGAAACAATCTAGTTGCAACAAAGCCTGGCAGAACCAGAGACTTTTTTTGAGATGCTGATGTGTTCCAATAAGGTATTTATATCATCGTTGTCGAACCAATATGACGGATCTGGTGGCCTATCTGCATTTTCAACAACAGTCGAAGTTGCAGGGCCATCCCATCAAATTTTTGTTATTTTTTAGCCGATTTTTTATTATTTAGAGGCACAAATCGTAAAGACACGCTTGAAGCGTCCGAGAATAAGTCACTATCACTGTCATTAGCAATGTTTTCTTTTGTTAGGTCGACAGGTGACATAGTAGATGTAAGTCCAAAACTATCATCAAGGTCAACCGGATTGGCAAATTTGGCGACGACATTTACTCCACTCTCGGTCCTTCAGGATCCCGTAGTCATAGTAGCATTGTCAAATTTACCAGCAAAAGTTGACAGAACCGATCTGGTTGCATCATTAGACATAGAGTCATTTGTCTATATAACATTGACAGTTTTTTTGATAGTGTTCTCAGAGGCAACTTTAATGTCATTCATCGAAAATAGACTTTTGACAATTGCAACGTTTGATAGAGTGATTTTATGTTCTTTAACAATATTTTGTAACCTAATCTTTAGATTAACGTCAGCATCTCTAAATCTAAATGTGCTATCTAGATTGTTTAGTAATTTTAGAGATTTATAGATTTTATTTTTGGCTTCTTCGTGATTGTCTTTTTTTACAGAGTCATGAAGTTACAACGAGATCTCGTCCCACAGTAGTCTGACTGCAATGCCATAGCCATTGCCCTGTTTGTGACATCTGTCACATATAGATTCTAAGATGTACTCTAATTTTTCCGGAGAAAAGACAGTTGGAACTCTATGTATTATGAGCGCTTCTTTCCATGAGAGGGGCGCTGGTATTTCTAATTCAAAAGCCTGTCTATTTAGTTTGTCCAAGAACCAGCGTGGAATGTTGTTTACTCTTTCTACCCCCTCAGCAACACAATGAATATTTTTTATAAATGTTGATAAAATTTTATGTCTCTGAATCTTTTCCAGAGTTTTAATTGCGGTATCGGTAATTAATATTTTTTCAGCCGTTCCGAAGCTGGCAATTGCAGCAGATTGTTTTTTAATTTGGTCATGTATCAGTTCGAAAGCGTGTTCAAAATTATCTCTACTGACATGATCTGTTGCAAGAATTGGTGGCAGAAAGAATAGTGGCTTATTCAAGTCAGATGCGGCCGGTGTAAGATGAATGAGGTTATCGCTATCATGACCTGAATAATCGTCTTTCTGGATAACTAACAGTGCTTCAACGGTCTCAAAATATTCATATAATATTATATCATTAGATAATATAGTGTTATTTTCATTATTTTAAGAGTTATTATTTTTATTGCTAGAGTTTTCTATATTTTTAGCATTATTTTAGGGTTTCCGCGAGGAAAATTTTTTTCGATTTTTTTTGAATTATTGTAATTATTTGATGATTTAAACAGATCTGAAAATGTTTGCTTTTTATTATTATTTTTAATTTTTTAATATTATTAATTTCATGATTATTAATTGATTTTTGGTTTTTTCAAACGCTACTGTTATAATTTTTTTTATTTTATCAATAGCGTTTGTCCAGCCATCGTCATCGTTAAAAATAATATTTTCTATGTAATTGTTAAAAAGAATTTCAAAAATTCTATTTCTATATAATATAAATAATGAATTAAGATTTTCATTATTTAATTCTATTATTTAATCGGAATTAAATTCAGTAATTAGTTTTGAATTGTTTACTTTTGATAAATTTCATGAAGGATTTATCAAAGTATTTAATAAATAGCATTTTAAATTTTTTTTCTTATTTTTTCTTTTAAAGAATGTAAGGATTTATTTCTATCCACAAAAATACATTATTATTTAAACAACAATTCAGGAGAATTAATAAAAAATATTGTGAATCCTCTTTAAATATAAATATCAATATGTATTTAATATAATATAGATTGTTTATAATTAGTCATCCTTACAAAGAATATTTTCAATAATTCGTCAAATTTGATTAAAAAGTCATTTTTATTTTCATTAGAGATCATTTTTTAAATTATCATTACAAAATTATCAAATATTAACAGATTAATATGTTCATTATCGATAAATTTATTTAAATTTTTTATAAACGATTGGTAATTTAAAAACTGAATAAATAAATCATGAAAGTTTTTGTTTATTAAACTATTTATGTTTTTATTATTTAAAATAGTTAAATTCTTACGATATCATTCGTAAGAATCACTCAAACCGTCTATTTCCGTTATTCCATTATCCGGTCAGTCGGTTAGTCGGTCGAATATCGGTCGATTTCTCCGGTTTCCCTTGGTCATGTCCACTAATCGGAGCACCTGTATGACCGCACGCGTTTGGACTTTCTGAAAAGTCCTCCATTCGGCATGGGTTCATTCTGGCTTGTTCTCCGTTGTTTGATTTGTCAATTTTTATGGATTTTATGGTTGTATCCAGAAACTCCTCGGCCACCACATTTCATAATTCAATATTTTTATTATTTAAGTGATTAACCGGCATTTTACTAATTAATTCGACCATTTCTTTAGTGAAAGGCCTTGAAAAATGGGTTTTGTAAATTTTTTTTCGATTTTTTTGAATTATAAAATAAATATAAAAATATAATAAATGATTGTCAAAAACAGATTACAATTTTTACAAAGAAATGTTACTATTTTACCTTAAAATACCAGTTATAAGACACTTGTAGAGACAATCTCGCATGATCCGATGTTTCAACTATGATTATATCCGTACAAAAATCTGGACCAAGTAATAAACATAGTGATTTTATTTGATTCGGTCTCTTTGGTTTACCACCACTTAAACTTAGTTGAGTGAAATGTTCATCAGGACCTAACATTACTAAATCAGGACCATAATGGATACGAGCACTCTTCTCTTTATAGTCATATATTTGTACTGCTGCATTATGAGGCACTCGATAAGTTACAACCTGAACATTTATACAGTTTGTTTTACATTTTAAAATCATAATTTTAAATTACTTTAGTTTTATCTCGTACTGCTTGACTTGCACGATTTAGACTTCTCGTTCCTCTTTCAGCTAAAGGATCAGTAAAAGTGGCAAGTAATTCTTCAACAGTATCAGGAAGAGATTTCTCCCATAGTTCTTCATTCTCAGTTAACATGTATGAACGACCAATTACTGAACGTACGTGACCTGTATTGATATCTCTTACGTAAATTCCTTCATTTTTATCCAATGCAATCGCCGTTCTTTTACAAACAACTTCAACTTCAATTGGTGGAATCACTTCAGTTGGACCTCGAATAAGCCAACGATCTCCCGGTAATCGTTTCTAAAGAAGCACATTTTATGATTAGAAAGAAAATGATATTTGTTTGTTTATTAATATTTTTAAATAAATATTTTAAAGAAATTTGTATAAACAGTGAGCTTTGAGAATAGGCTTAGGTGTAAAACTTTAGGCTTACGTAGGCCTAACTCTACTGCAGCCATTGTGGTCGAAAACGACGGCATTCAGATAATCAATCATCCAGGTGATAAATAGAATAACTGCTCCCTTCCTATTTCAGAGTTTATGTTTATGTAGGTGACATTCTTTACGGAAGTTAGAAAAATTTTCCATGTAGATTATAGCGTTTATTTTGTTTATTTACGTTCTGGACATGTCAATATTGTCATGCTTAAATAATTTTGTTTTGGTGTTTTTCTACTTTTATGTTATTTATACTGAATTGTGGCTTTTGCATGGCTTTGTGCATGTTCTGCTTGAAGAGATGAGCAAATTGGTGTATCACATGACTGGTGTTGCTTAATATGTTAGCCATTAATAACTTATTAACTGGTAAATTGAATTTGGTAAAAACAATTGGGCTGCCATAGAGTTAAGGGGAAGCTTACTTATAATTGAGAACTGATGGCAAAAATTATGTTCATTATGGTATATGAAAATATTAAATTAAATATTCTAATTTAATGTACATTATGTATATGAAAAACATTGTCAAAGTTTAATGATTGAAGTTTTTATATCATCTGATAATGTGCAAATTATTATTACTGAGAGATGAAAGTTTGTTAACCAAATTTGGTAAATAAGAATATTAATAGCATTTTATACATGATATTTGTAATTACAATTGAATTAATGTCAAATAATGACATTCAAATTACTACAAACAGATGGATAGTAAAATAAATTAAACCTTGAACTCATAAATATCAAAAACACGTCATCTCAATCCTGAAAAAGAATAATAAGTTCTTAGTTAATGTTTATGATCCGTTGTAGATTCACTCTAAATGCAATTATTCTTGTCAAAGAGGTGCTAAAGATTTGTTTTACTTCTTCTTATTGTATCATGGGTGGAGAAAAGCAAATAAGACTATTGTGCTTGAAAATTGATTTTAGGGCAACATGACCTCATTAGCAATACTTCACACAACACGATATATATACAGTTGCTTGCAGCTAACTGTTGTGAATCAGCAGTAAACTACAAAATCATGCCAATATTTTTATGATTATACTTGATTTTGATTATACATCTATGATATTTTTCTGGATTATTAAATTGAAAAATGTAAAGTAAGATTTTTATTATACATTTATTATAATATATAGAAAAATATTTACAAAAACGTCTTTTACATTCATTCAGTCACCGTGTATATCTTTTTTCAAGAGACAAGCCTTGAAAAATTTTTTGACATGATGGCAATAATTTCTCATGTCTCTGTTTTCTTCTTAAGCCGCTACAGCTTCAATTTTTTTTCAAAGCGGTTAGCCTTTCTTGACAATAGGCCTGAATAATAATTCATCTCTTTCCTCAAGTCCCTATTTAATTTGGCAAAGAAGGCTTCCATTGGATTGAGGAACGGAGAATAAGAGGATAAATTTATTATTTGGAAATTAGTAGTATTGCAATGAATTCGGGCATTATCGTGAATTAGATAATGTGGTGTTCCGGGCAAACTACTTGATAATTCACTGATAAAGACCTGATACTTCTCGTGATCAACACTGCCACCTGTATAATTTTGAAAAGCAATGGACCATGCTTTCCGATTGCCATAATCAGCGACCATTTTTGTCCCTGTTTGTTGGAATGACTGTATATACTGGTAATACTCTCTTCGATCGTCCGAATTTCCGAGTTGCCCATAAATTAAAACCGATTTCGTCAATGAATATACATTGACTCATTCGCCAACCTTCATCGAGAAATCGGCGGACATATTCAAATCGGAGCTTTTTTACTCGGTCAGAATTCTTTTCTTGAACGATTTTCTTGATTTTCCTTGATTTTATTTAGCGTAATTAATTTTCCCGTGAGGAATCTTGAAGTTGTAGATTCAGATACATTGATTTCATTGGTGTCCTGAAGGTATCTCTTAATTTCTGCCAATGTTAACGGAGGTTTTTCTTCAACATAATCAATGATAAATTGGCCTATTTCATCATTAATTATGGGCTTCCTGTGCCATTCATGTTTTCATACTGAAATTAGGCCGCCTTTATCATAATTATATATTTTATTTTTGGTTGCAGATTCGGAAATTTCCAATTGTCTTGTCAAATTGAGGAAATCCTCTGATCGATTATAGGCTCTAATTAGCCTTTCTTTGTCAATCTTTGATATCCTGCCATAAAATCATTAATTATATTTCAAATTTTCTAAAAATCACGTTTTTCGATTCTTTTTTTCGCGACAAGGCTTCGTGTTTTGATTGTCGCCAGACATACTGCTGAAATTTTTTAATAAAAAATTATATTTATTAGTAATATACCTTAATGCATTGCTAGTTGCACTGCTAATGTTGGAAAATTCGTAATTTAATATATTTTTTTAAATTTTAAATTCTTACACTTAAGTGACGATAAATGGGGTGTGTATCGGCTTGTGTATGTATGCATTGTATGTATGTATGGTGTGTATTAGTGTAAAAGTAACGAATTTGATGAATTAATAGGTTATAATAAATTCGTTACTTTTATTTAAAAAAATAATTAAACAGTGAACAAAACTAAGATAATCAAAAAAATGTTTGATGAACCTAGTTGTGTCTAAAAAACAATAGTCAACAAAAAAATTAAGTCTGTCGATTAACAAAATTTTTTTAATAAACAAAAATAACCCAAATACAAGAACCACTGGATATACATCATAAAATATTGTTATGGGATTAATTTTTGAATTTGAATTTTTTATTGATTTAATTATTGTTTTTTGATTTTTATTATTATTAATGCCGACGGCTTTTTGCGCTTTGCATTTCTATCAATAGTATTTCATATTTATCCTGATAAAAATATTCAACGCGTGAATCTGACTTCAATTAAGTGAACTTATGAGCACTTTTATCACTAATATAAATCTGAAAAAAATTCGATTCTTTATCAAATTCTTGGAGTTCGGATTTTGGATCATTTAATTCATCACTAATGCAGTTCATTTTTGATCCAAATATTCGGTTTAGAAAAACGGAAACCGTGAAAGTATAACCTTTTTTATTACGCGCGTAGAGATATTGTCTTTATTAATATCAATCATAATTGGACAACAAAAATAGTTATCGTCTTCGGTGCACGTTTCCATTTCCATCCATTCATGTTTTCTCATTGACAATGGGAAGCTCAAATATCATCACATTGGTGTCTTTCAATAAACCTACTGAATCTCGTAACATAAAATTACGTTTGATCTGATCATCTTGCATTTTAAAGACGGTCAAAACAGATTTTTTCAGGGCCGGAAACAGCAATTTAATATTATCCATAAAATCCTTCACAGACTCACTCGGACGAATACAAATCACAAACAAAAACAATACAAAAATTCACACCACTACAAGAAATGAAAGACCAACAAGAAAGCAAGAAAATCGGCAAATCACATGCGAGACAGGCCATCAACAAAGGCACATATCAAACGAAAGTCACAATGCAACGTAAAGAAATAAAAAAAAGTGGAAGAAAGACTAACATTACATTTAGAATAAGATTTTTTTCTATATTTAAGTGTTAAGTGTTAAGATTGCTATTTTCATATTCTGCTTACAATTATTTTATAATTTTTCATTGGCTAGTTATTTTTAGATGGCCAATTTTTATATGGATTTTTGAAGTCAATCAAAGATTCACTACTCTTAACTGCAAGACACTGTACATATATATGTGTGTGTGTATTCAGTTTTATTTTATTCACTTTTTATTCAATAACTGTATTTCATGTGCAGTTTCAAAATAGGCTATATACATTATATATCCTCCCTAGTATTATCACATTTTTCTAGTTAACAACGAATTCATCAACTATTTCTACTAAATAACATAAAATACCATTCTTAAATTTAAAAAAGAGCCGTTGAAGATTTAACTGCAGCCAGTCAAAGTAAACGAACGCAACGTATGACATCCTATGATGATTAAAATCAAAGTATGAGAAATAGAATTACTAAAGATTGAGAGAAAAGATGATTTTCAACAAAATCTTTGAAATCTATTAAATATTCAAAATAGTCATATTAATTGTCATCTTTGGTTCCTGACCCCTTTCATTTGTAAGTCGATATGAATATAAAATATCTATATTTCGCAAGGAAAAATACATTGAAATTTTCTTTTGCATATTACATTAACAATTCAAAATAAAATATTTCACAATTAATGACAATATTAGTTGTAATAATAATGATATAAATATAGTATATTTACCATTGTTCCTTCAGTGAATTCCTCGATCGCCTTCAAAATCAATCCTTCATTTTCGTCCAATATGTAAATATTTTGGATTCCGTCCTCCAAACTTTCTCCGGGAAACAGAAAAAATGATTTCTCTCCTTTCACCAGTTTCTTCTTGCCCAACTGAGGCTTGCCCTTATCATCGACGGGATCAAGAATTATACAATATTGACGATTTGTCAAAGTGGTGATATCGATTTCTCCAACTATTTCTTCGTACACTCCAGGAATATGGATTTCTGTCTCCATTAATGTGATCAACCATTCTTCGCCGCTTTTTCGTTTGACTCCGTAATCGTCAGTAAATGTTTTCAATGCCTTTAAATGAAGAGCTTTCTAAAAATTGTAAATAATCTTTGTTAATATATTCATTCTTCTTGATAAATCCATCACTTTTTCCGTCAGAACGTAACCTGAGACGTAACGGATCACCTGCTCAAATACGTCAGGGATGTAAGAGCCAGTTTTTTTGATGAGCCACTCTTCACCCGTCACTCGTGCCTGATTTCTTCGATCTACAAATTCTTTTGTGGCTTTCAACCGCAATGCATGATTTACTAGAATGACACATGCTTTGATTTCTTCGACCACTTGTACACCTTTTACAGGAATATAGACAGCTAAAATTACATCCATTAAATTCATTTTAACTTATTTTTCTTTAATATCTTCATTATCATTGTTTAATTATTTTACATAAAAAGGTTTTCAAAAAATATTGGAGAGTATTTTAGTCACAATATTGAGATTAAAATCTAACCCACAAAAAAGAAATCAAAGGAATGTAAATTAAGGTGCATTAAAGTCGTAAAAATGATCTTTTGTTTTCATTATTTAAAAGAAACAAAATACCCCACTTAAATATAAGTAATAAATCTGTATTTATTACCTTTAACTACTTTTTCGTAATGTAGTTTTCATTTTTAGTACTATGAGGAATATTTAAATTTAGTATGTTGAGTTTAGTATTTGGAAATGTGCATTTCCCACCTAGATGAAAAATTGGTATTCTGGATGTTCGTGATGAACAGTTTATACTTTAAAGTACAACATTAGATATTTAAAAACTTTCAAATCTTTAAAAATTTGAAAATTAAAAAATTCGAAAAAGGAAATAATTTTAAACTTAATTTTTCTTTAAATAAAATTATTTTAAAATTAAATTAATTTTTAGATAAAATTATTAACGAAATTGGAAAAGTAGAATTTTAAAAATAAAATCTGAAAAAGATTTTAAATGAAAATGTGTTCAAATAATTGTTTATTAACGATACATTTACAAAATCTTATCAATTTAGCTAGATGTCAGATTACGAAAACTTTACTGAGAATTGTCCCAAAGACAATTCAAACTGTCATAAAAATAAATGTGTGGAAAACCATATTAGTGTTCATAATATCGACTAATTGTTTATTATAACATTAAATAAATATCTAAAAGACAACATCTAAATTCGAATGTTTAAAAGCATTTTTAATATTTTTTTGAACTTAAAAACAAATTCTTTGCTTGTGCCGTGACATGTAAGAGAGAAGAGTGTCAATTATACCCTAACCCTCAAATAACCCGAAGCAGTCTAATTAAATTAAATGAATATCAGTACTGTATTTATTTTTCCTTGTTTTATCAACGAATTTATCAACGTTTCTTCAAAGAATTTTCTAATATTGTTTTCAATTTTTCTACTCAAAACTTTTAAATATATAAATAAATATTTATTTAATATAACATTATCTATAAATCATGGAAATGACATCATAATTTGAATGTTATTAAAACGTTTTTAAGGATTTTATTTTTATCTTGAGAACAAATTCTTTGCTTGTGCAGTGACAAGTGCGAGAAAAGAGCGCCAATCTCACCTGGTCCTTCAAATAACCACTCATCGCCCGAGAACCGCTTAATTCCGTTATCGTCGACATTCATGATCGCTCTCAGTCTCAACGCGGTATTCGACTGGACGATCTGAAGCGCCGTCACGTGAATCTTCATTATTTCTCCCGGATACAACGGAAAAGGATCTTGAGTCAGTCGGATCTCGGAATCACCGAATTTCAGTTTCA
>MQRK01194069.1:16299-27303 GCA_001938485.1 Girardia tigrina | reverse complement strand
ATAAAAATTAATACTAAAACTACAAAATTGAACTTTAAAAATAAAATCAGAAAATAATGAAATATTTGTTCGAATAATTGTTTATTAACAAACATTAATAAAAAATTATCAATTTAGGACGATGTCGAATGACGAGAGTTTTGCTGAGAGTTGTCCAAAAGACAATTCTGACTGTATTGAAAATAAAAGTTTGAAAAGCCATGTTGGTGTTCTTAATAATAATTTCAATCAATATTTTTTTATTGATTTTTTTATTAAAGTATTAAATGAGGTATTTTGATGTTGGTTTTCAAAATCTTGTTTGTATTTCGCTTCAATCTTACTCATTAAAGTTTTACTGCCTTCGTGTTTCAGAATAGCATCAATACAAAGTGATTGATGTAAGTAATTTTTAACAATATGTTGCATTATTAATTTGAACTAAGTTACATATAATACTTGAAGTAGCCTAATAAATACTGATAGATCATATCGAATAAAATTGTGTTTATTCTCTTCATCACTATTTAAATCTGAAAACTGTTTGATGCCACTGTACTGTTGAAATAAATTGAGGAGGCAATAGACGTTTGACAACCACATCATCAGATAATCAAAATGGTCTTTCTTTTTTTCTGATTGTTTTCTTTAATGCTGTTATCAATTTGATAAGAAATTTTCTCATATTTTTTTCTTCTTCAAACGCATCAAATTTTCTCGTTACGAGAAACACAATATAAGAAACTAGGAAGTATGGTTTATATTTGATACACATATTTGGTGAGAGATCAAAGACATAAGTTTTAATACATGCTGATAATTCTGATAATTGTCAAATCTATGAGACCAACTTCACAACAACATTCCTTCATACATTAAGATTTCATTTATGAATTATAAATAACACTCTGAATTAATTGTAGTAAATCTTCTTCTCTAATAGGGTTCGGGACTAAAGTCCCTGATACACAAAAAAACAAAGTCAAATGTTTAAATACACAAACAAAAATGCACATTTACATAATGGTATCTGAAGTAGTGGATACACTACAATATATATATATATATATTTATGGAATTTAGAAACCTGTTTTTGAAGGTTTTTTACTCAATCTATTTTCTTCAAACTTTGCACACTTACTCATTTTCGATTACAATAAATGATTATGAAAAAATTTGATCGAAAAAACTTTTTAAGATCCCAAAATGGGAAAAAAACGGAAAATTCGGAATTCCCGAACAATATGAATAGCGAAATATCTACTTATAAATTATAAGTAGTTTATATTAATTTTGGATGTTTTTTTAATTACAATTTTTTATATTTTAAAAACTTTATTTTCAAAGTAGAGTTCTGTCTGCATAAAGAATGGATATAACAAATTTAATTTTTTGATTCACTAGTTTATAGTATTTTGACGTAACACATTGTGGCGTAATGTTCATCTTACCATACAAACAATAATTTTTTTACTTAAATACAAACTGAAGATGCTAAAAAAGTGAGTAAACATGATTCATATTGTTCTAAAGTCTATAAAGTTTCTGGAAGAATTGAGGTTAAACCGACTGAAGATCTATGATTAAAAAACGATGTATTTGTGTTGAGAAAATAAACATTCTTGAGTTGTTTTTTATCGATTTTAAATGAATTCTAAAATTTTGAAATTTTCCTCGAATAAATATCTGTCCTATACATTGAGTCCCAGCTCATATTATTGAAAATACCAAGCGCATCTGCTACCACAGTCTCGTCTTTGAGGCAACTGGGAGATCCGGCGGAAGAGTCATTATGAATTCGAAAAAAAACATGAAAAAACACGCATAAAAGAATTTCTTTAATAACTTTCAAGTTTTAAAATTTTTGATTGTCTGAATAGTAATAAATAAACTCAGCATAGTTTTATAAATAATTTAGCTAAAAAATTAATTATTTGTTTAATAATTATTAAAATTACTTTCAACTTCAAAAATTGAAATTAGTTTGTTTTAAAATTTCATGACAAAGAAATTGAAAATATATAAACGTAAATTATTATTTATATAAAATGTATTAATATTTTATCAAGTATTTTGTAAAAAAGTTTGTGTTATACTATTTAATGCTTTCTGTGCATATTTTTATATATCAGACGACAATAGCATCTACCGTGACAATCATGCTCGAAGCATGGATAAGAACTACAGGGTCGTAAGATCACAATCTGGTTTATCACAAAATGATAGTAAAAAAACATTGTAATTGAGTTTGGTAGAATTTTGAATGAATTTTTTAACTTGAGTAGAATAAAAATTACTTAGACTTTGTTCTTTAAAATGAGATTAATTTTAATAAGACAATCCAAAGTCACATACCACAAGAATGATCAGCCACAAGATTGAAGAATTCAGCAGGGTAGAATGTCTACCACATTACTACTATAGTCTAGATGTTACAGCATCTTTTCCGATAAGAACAATGTTTTAATAAAGGTTGCTGATGAAGTTGAAGAAATCTATCAAACGTTTTCCGATTATATGTTAAAGAAATTGTTTTTTAGGTTCAGACAAAAATTTGCAGATTTTTAACTTAAGGTCGTTGAATATATATAGGTCTTCTTTTTGTTTTTAATTAAACTCTTTCTTGAAAAGTAAATGTTTATGCACAGCACACAAACCTCTAAAAATAAAATTTTATATTATTTTTATCAGATTTTATTTAGAATACATTTAAAATAAATATCAATTTACGGGCAGAATGACTGGTTTTCACTGTATAACAAAGTCATGCCCGTGACATCCGAGCTTCTGTTTGATCTCAAATTATGGGCTGTTATAATTTAATTTCAGGTGTCTTACAAGAAGGATTTCAATCTACTAATTAGGTTAATGATCAGATAATTTTCGGCATAACTGCCAGAAATAATACATGACATTTATGCCTAGAACTTTTTATGGCTATTTCTCAGGTTCAAAAGAATCTGAAATGGCTTTCTGAAGTTCGTCAGCAATTGACTTCACAGGGATTGCTCTGGTACCAAACTGTAACAAATCCCATATCTTATTTTTCGTTACATTTGCTTTATCTCGAAACATTTGAGGACACATTAACTCACAATAAAAATTTTGATTTACCGTTTTATTTTTTCCATTTATATCAACGGAATTGATTAAAATTGAAAACCTACAACCTAAAATTAAAGTCTTAAACTTCATGGTAAATCATGTGCTTCTGATTGAAATGATTTACTGTAGAATGTAATAAATTTTGTTGTGGAGTAAGCAAATTATACTTTATTCTTCGATCTCACTTCAATTTATATTGTTTAAGAATAAAAAAACTGATGTTGTTGATATTTTCACATCTATGGGGATTTCTTGTTGACTTAAATGATTCCACTCAATATTTCCTGTAGGAACATATCGCATTTAAAATTGTTTTTTTTCCTTCTTTTGACGCTTCTTATAAATCAATCTTTTAAAACGTGTAACAAGATTTTCAAAATTTTGTTTAGCAATGTTTCCCAAAAAAATCAGATAACAGCTTTAAACACTTTGAAAACGTCTTTCTAAACACATTCGTAACTCACCTTTTAATGTAAGATAATTCATTTAGTTGTGCTATAAAGTTAGCTAAAACTAAGAATATAAAGTATACAATAATGATAATTACAAGTTTGTCATATGCTTACAGCATTATAATACAAATTACATAAATGTATTTAAATTTAAGTCTTCTGAAAAGCACTCATTATATAAATAATAATTTATTCAATATGTATTTCAATTAAATAAGATACTAGTCAATCAAAAAATTTAATTTTTTATATTCATTTTTTATGCAGACAGAACTCTACTTTGCTAACAAAGTTTTAATTAAAAAAATAATTTCAAAAAAACACAATAACAAATTTAAAAATTAATATTAACTACTTATAATTTTTAAGTAGATCTTTTTCAATTAATATTGTTCAGGAACTCCGACGGGACAGTTTTTTCCAAATTCTGAAACCTTAAAAAGTTTTTTGATAAAATTTTCACATTATCATTTATTGGCATCGAGAATGAGTAAATGTGCAAATTTGGAGATAATTGATTGGGTAAATTCCTTCAAAAATAAGTTTATAAATTCCACGGAAACATATACACCTATATACATAGATAGAAAGTAAGCTAATAAAAAGAATGGAAAAATACATTAATTTTAAAAATAGTTTAAAATGTTTATCAGAAGTTCTATTTACCTTTTTTTTATTTGACATCAAATGCAATAAATGTATTTATAATCTTTTTAAAATAATAATAAATTATTATTTCATTAATTTACTTTTAGTTGGATTTTCTCTGTCTACTCCGATTTTCTATTATTTTGATTTAAAAGTTCCTAAATCTGGATCATTAAGACACATCAAACTCAATTTCAGAACCGATCACATCGTTGACCAGAATTTTAAATGCAGACTTGAATTCCCTTCAAAGAAATCCAGATATTTTACGATCATTGGATTATTAAATACGTCATATGTGATCCCATTCATTGGAATCCTTATCATGAATAGCATGGTGGCTTATTATGTTAGGAATGATTGCAGAAAGGTATGCCATATATATATATATATATATATATATATATAGTTATTTTATAAACGTTCTCTTTTTATGACACCTACTGTATTTATATTAGAATCTTTATATCTAATTATTTGACTTTTCCTTGACAGCCATATTTGTTAAGCAATGTCAAAGCAATAAATGTCCCAAGATATATTTTAATACGACTCAGTAACACGATGTCTTGTCATATGCGATAAGTGAAGCAATATAATTGTAATCAGAAAGATTAAAGTCACACGCGAAATATACATTTTTGAAATTAATACTCAAGCAGCAGTTCATTCATTAAAACAAATTAACACGCATCCTTGCCCTCAGGATAAACAGACATACGGAGTCTGAGCGAGGGGGTATTCGATCTTTACTTCTTCTACGAGCACTCATACAGACAAAATCATCAAAACGCACTGGTCGATGCACCGCCCTGTTGGGTCTTTTCTCCTCTGAGTAAGTCTGCTGCGTTTTGCGTCCTCGTTTTCAGATTCATCCCCATCGTCTTGTTCGAACTGCACAACACCATTTTCTTCAGTTGCCTCATTCTTGACAACTTCATTTTCAAATTCGGCTGCTGACGTAGGATTCAATTGGCAAACATGGCTGACGTGATACGGAGTTCTGTCCACTTACACCTGCTGTGATGATATCATCCCTGTCACTTTCGCACGTTTCCACTTGGTCATGCAGTTATATTGCAGTGCGGGCTTAACAAATACTTCTTCTCCGATTACAACTTCAGATTTGTCTTGGCTAGCTGCTGCTTTGGCTGTACCTGTGTAAATGTCCTTGGTAGTAGCAGCCTCCTTTTGTGACGGAAAACTGTCGACGTTGGGATTATACCATCCGAATTTGGTGTCGCGTTATATCAAGCGACCATTTCGTTCATGTCTCTGTCGCAACGCGAAACCATCCTTTTAATAGAGCTGTGGCTCCGTTCAACAATGCCACTGCCGCTCGGATGGTTCACGCATCAATATCTCACCTCAACCCAAGCTTTTTCCAGTAGACTCTTTATCCTTGCTCCTTTGAACGTGCAAAATTATCTAAAAGGACTTCTTCTGGTGATCCAGATTGGGAATCTCTCACCCCATTGAACAGCCGAAACGAATCTGTTAATTTTATCCACCTTCATGGATGCCGCGATAGCTTGTCGTCAGAAATAATTAAGTCACACGCAAAATATATATTTTTGAAATTAATACACAAGCAGTAGTTCATTCATTTAAAAAAAAAGAATTATTAATTCATATTAAAATAATTTTATCGGAATATTTAAAAGAAATATTTTGTCTGCTTCCGGTTTTACATCAACTTCATCAAGAGTTTATACGAGGATTAAAGAAAATAAAGAAATGTATAATCCGATGCTATATTAAATTCAGAAAGAAATTAATAGAAAGAAGTAATAGAAAGAAAGAAAGAAAATTTAAAAAATCTAAAATATATTCCAGTTCCAAAAGAAGAATTCATCTACTTCGTTTCGAGTCTTGTCCTACTTTTGGACTGGTTTGCACTATAAAGATTCTAAAATTATAAGTGTTTTATTAATATTTTTCTCCCTGCATCTCAAGTTCTTGTTGTAGTTAAAACATAACAATGTACATTTATTTTCAAATTTACGGTTCAGAAATTCCTTGAAAATTCTGGTGAAAAATTTCGAATAACTTAAAGAATTTATTTAAAAATTTCTTCAAGAATAATTTGGATTATAATTATATATGTGCATTTCTACGAAAATTAATATGTTTTCGGAAACTTTTTTTAATTTTTATTAAAAATTTTAAATTATAAATACTTATTGGTATTATAGATTAATTAATTTGATATTGTACGAAAATTTAAATACAATTCTAAAATAACTTGAAGAAATCAAATAAAAAAGTTACTTAATAAAAATTTTAAAAAAGAACACTTAATAAAAATCATAATGTAAGTGTAGCGATGAATTATTTTAATTTCAATATAAATTATTAGTAAAAACACAGGTAGTTATTATTGTTTCAATATTTGAATCGATTAAATTTTCGTTTTTTAAAATATGGTTCGTGAAAAAATGAAGGATATATAAATGCGTGAGAAAATAGTTGCCATACATGTTAAAGGAAAATCAGTTAGGGAAATTTCGAAAATTTTAGAATTAAGTAAATTGACAGTGTTCAATAACATTATATAAGCTAAATCTCGTTAAAACAATAACATATCAATCCCATCTGAGTAGGAGAGTCACAAATCTAAACAGCATACAAACAACAAACTTACAACATTCACAATTATCCCTCACAGAAATAAAGTTATTTTTCAGACGAATCTCGTTTTGAATAGTCTATCGACCAAAATGGAAAATCGGTCTTAAGACTAAGTAGTACTTTTATGGTCACTTATGGAGATATAATCCAGATTTAGTATAAAGTAATTCCGTGTTTCCTTTTTGCAATGGTAGATCAAGCTTTACCTTTAATGGTTTTTTATTCATGAGACTTTGGTACTTAAGATTGACTTACCCCTTAATGTCCATTTATGAGATTCGGATTATCTCTGTAATATTTATGATGAATCGTACAATGATGAAACATTTGTGTATCTTTTAAAAAATAAAACACAAAATAATTATATATAACCAAAATTGGATTAAATCTATATTTTCATTCTTGAATAATATAAACTTGAATTAATTTACAAAGAAAATTTCAGTTTGTTTTTTAAACAGAAAACCACAAACAATTCAATGAAAAAATACAATACAAATTCTCAATATTATTGATTCAGACATTTAATTATTAATTAATTTTTACGTTTTCTCAATTAAGACAAAAATTAGACTTAATTATTAAGTTCCATTGCTGTTTTATGATTTTTTATGTTAAAATATTTTTATTATTTATATTTTTTATTTTTATTAAATAGAATAAAAAACAAAATATATAAAATCCTTTTAATATCATTAATTATTTATGACATTTATTAAGACATTCAATTTATTTTATTTATCGGAAAACTATGAAGAAAAAATATTTTTCTTTGTTATTTCGTTCTTATATACACATAAATTTTTATACATATTTATATTTTCTGTTTTTTTAAATAAAGATGTTTAAAAATATCGAAAGAAGATAATGTTATTATTTTTTGAATTTTAATTTTTCAAATTTATTTATAATTTTAAAAGTTTTATAATATATATTAAATTTATTTTTAATACTTAATAAGCGGGTTATTAAGAACACCAATATGGGTTTTCGAACTTTTATTTTCAATACAATTAGAAATGTCTTTTGGACAACTCTCAACCAAGCTTTCAGAATTTGACATCGTTCTAAATTGATGAATATTTGTTTATATTTTGTAACAAACAATTATTCGAACAAATTTTTATTATTTTCAGATTTTATTTTAATTACAAAATTTTAGTAATGATTTTATCTACATATTAATTTTATTTAAAAATGATTTTATTTAAAGAAAAAAAATTTAATTAATCAATTTGAAAATTATTTAAAAGTTGTTAACTTTATTTCATTTTTTAATATTAAAATTTGAATCGATCTAATATTTTAAAGTTTTTAATATCTTATGTTGTAATTTAAAATGTAAACTATGCTCGATTTTCATTTTGTTTAAATAAATCATTTAAATTTATTTTTTACGTAAACGAGTGAACATTTTTTTACGTAATAAATAAATTTAAATGATTTATTTAAACAAAATGCTTTATCCATTTCCATTAATACTAAACATAACACTTGACAAAATATTTGATTCACTACATTTATTACTCAAAATAATGTTAATTTTCTTTTTATTTCTTAAATAATACAAGTGTTTTAAAAAATTTTTCACTCAGTATAACGGTCTTATTACAAACAAATTTAAAGAAATTTAACTTCCTTTTAAATAATCAATTCTCCAATATTTATTTCTTTAAATGATCTTTTAACATTTTTTTTAATTCTGATTTGCTTTAAAAAAACACCGAAGACTAAAAATAATATATTTAATTCGATTTTTAATTTCATCCTATTTATTCTAAAATAATATTTACTTTTAAAATTAAAAAAAAAATTTTATTCTAAAATATTGCAAACTTTTAATTTAAGTTATTTAAACTCAAAATAATTATTTTTACAAATTATATACTTTTAAAATTATAATTTATATTACGAAACTTGATCTTCAAATTGAGTTCAATATATAGGTCTAGAAATTTTAAAATTGTGTTTTAGAATTTAAAATATTTTCCGTAAAGTTGTTGTTATTTTTTATGAAATTCCTATTTTTACCAAGCAGCTACTGAAAATTATCATTAAACAGTGATTGTATACATTATGAATATATATTTACACATAAGTGTAAATAATGATGATAATTGTGATTTTCTTTTTAGTTTCTTTACAGTGAAATCTCGTAAAATAAAAGAGAAGAAACATACAATACATTTACTTCATTCAGTATATTTTAGAAACAAGTTCATCTTAGAGCAATACTTGATGCCGTCTTCTCAGAATTTCTAAGATGTAAATTGCTACGTTTGACTTATTAGGATGTCAAGTAAGAGACTTGTAAAACTAAAGCCAAAGTTTATTCATAATTTACAAATACAAATATTTTTTTCATTCATCAAAGTAGGTTCCCTTATTATTGACACACTTTTTTTGTGTTAAGTCCTTTGAAGAAATATTTGGTGAGCAAGAATCTTTAAATTCCTGGTAGACTATTTTTACAGAATTTTCGGAATTGATTTTTTTCCTATCAACAAGTTGAGGAAGATATGATAGTCTGATGAGGCTAGATCTGGTGAGTATGAAGGATGATGAAGAAGTTTAAATTAAAGTTCCTGTAGTATTTGCACGGTCTTAAGTGAAGTATGCGGTTTCGGATTGCCGGGGAGTACGATGGGAGTCAACCTGTTTACCAAAAGCGAGTGTTTTCTTTGGGTTTCTTCCGATTGGTTGTAATAGACTTCCACTGTGATCAACAAACAAGGTTTCATGAAGTCATAATAGATTAAACCTACAGCAGACCATTAAACACCCACTATCAGCTTCTTTTAATGAATGTTGTGCTTTTGACTATGTTATGGTTCTTCATTTGTGTCCCTCCAGCTTGCGATTATCACATTAGATCCTTTTTCCATCAAAAATTACAATTACATTCATAATGTAATGTATTATTAAGAAAGCATTATTATTGAATTTAAAATTAACTTGTACGAATTTTTTGAATTTATTTGAGACTGTCTGTTGCATTGTATTTGAATACACTATTGATGTATCATACGGCTTCTGATGTTGAAGTATCATGTAGGAACTCGTACTTCATAATAGTTCGAATTTCTTGATTAAAATAAATCTGATTATTAGGTACTGATTATTCAAACAAGTTATCAGTAATTTTAATTAATGTGTATTGATGTGTTCATTAGTCAAGATATGTAGCAATCAAACAAAACTAAATTGAGCAACAAAATGTTTAGTGATTGTTTATAACTATTTGAATCTATTGTAATCATGCCTAAAAATTTCATACTTGACAAACAAATACAAAATCAGACATATAATAAAAGAATCTATGAAATATTTGTAGAAAGGAAATCGATTAATTAATTGACAGATTTTTTTAGTCGAACTATTTAATAAGTATTAACATGTAACTGTCTAAAAAACTAAACTAATTGTATTTACAATATTTTCTTTCTAATAATTATTTTTCCAATGTGTACATAAACTAAATTGAAACAAACATTATATTTAACAAAGTTTCCCTCACAAAGTTTACACATTTCACCGTTTATTAACCCGGGGCATATATACATATCAGACATATCTTTTTATATTATATTTCCCATTTGAAAATGAGAATGAAAGTAAATGTCAACGAATTTTATTTGGTTAAATGATGTATTAATTTTTATATAAAAATAAATTATTGTCCAATTAGTGAAGATTTTTTTTTATTTTCTAATTAAAATTATAATTGAATAGAAAATGATAACAATTTAGCGGACAGATTGAATTTGAAAAGATGGTAAAAATCAAAGAATAATTCTCTTTCTTTAATTATTTATTTATTTATTCCGGTACATTTTCGTGGGGTTTTTTTCATATGCCGACATCAATTTTGTTAGCCGGGTATTAATCCCATCAATGCCATTCTTTTCACAGTTATATTTTGATCAAAATGATAACACGAACGCTTCAAAATTATTTAACGAAAATTTCATTATTAAATCAAATTTTTTTGTCCATCTAAACCAATCTGTCGACGAGAATTTTATCTGTGATTTCCTATACGAAATAGGTTTAATTGGAAGAGGCTTCTTTTAGCGAAATTATATATCAAATCTAATTTATTAAAAATCAAAATTGATAACACTAATTAATTTATAGAAATCTTTTTAATTATGTTCGTATATATACAAATATATATATATATATATAT
>MQRK01194069.1:5593-16249 GCA_001938485.1 Girardia tigrina | reverse complement strand
ATATGGCGGTAGACATTTACGCAAGAATACTCCATTTAAGGCTTTTTTTATTTACTTTAATTTAGAAATTAAGAAGAATAAAAAAATTCTAAAAAAAATTTAAAAAAAAGAAAAAAACTAAATCATTTTGTAATTTAAAAGAAACTAAAGACAAAAAAACAAAAAAACTAAGAATTAAAATATTAACAATATTAATTAATTAACAATGCTTCAGTGATTATCATCTCCTTATGTTCAAAGTGATTCATCAAATTATATTAATATATTTTAATTATTAATTTTTTTGTCTTTTGTTTCTTTTAAATTAAAAATAATAAAAAAATGATTTAGTCTTTCTTTTTTTTTAAAATATATATATATATATATATATATATATATATATATATATAATCTTATATGGAGGTCAACTAATGTTATTATTTGGAAGTTTACAACATATGCATTTGAATGTTCGACGAAGTATACATAAATTTAACTTCATCAGTACAAAAGCGGAATGAATTTCCTGTAATTATTAATAAAAATCAAAACGCAATTTTCAAAATCTAGCCTTTATCAATATAATAACAACTTTTCACACGCCTCTTTGCCCTGAGGATATACATAATCTGTCATTTTCGAATGTTGTCATTTTCGAGCGGCAACTTGATAACACATGAAATTTTCAAAACACGCCGGTCTTCAAACTATTTTGATGAAACCGACCACGAATTAGCGTGATGAGATTCTGTCAACTTATCTGGTTCTGTTTTTGCGTATCGCATTCCGACGACCATTATGGAATGCTCGGCATCGATAACAACGTTATACTGCACGAGTTGGACCAGGGTTGTCATTGCTGACTGTAAATGGAATCAATCATGCATTCAAACGCCACTCGATGAAGGTGAAATAAAAGCTAAAGGCGCCCCTGGTTTGAAGGAGACATAACCGCAAATTATCAGCTCTTGATTTGACACTCGTTACTGCTTTCTCATTGCCACAAAAACTTGCGTTTCAAAGCAAACATTACTGGTGCTTGCGCTCCACCGTCTGCGACTGTGATTTTGTTAACCAGGCTACATTTTATCAACAGCTGTAATTTAATTTAAAATTTGTCTACAGCTGTGAAGAACTATGTTTTAACAGCTTGATGCATGCTCTTTACAATATCGTTTTAACTTAATCGGCGTACAAAACTTAACTCATTAAAATGTTATCGTTTTTCAACAATATCTCCTTTGGTGTTCCTAATTTATTTTAATTTTTTTTACCTTCTGCTTCGTTCTTTTATCCTATAAGGGGCTACAATATAAATGTCTAAACATCATAATAATCCATCTAAAAGAATCTGAACACTCTGATTAGACAAATATATTATATATTAAATTATTCCCAACTTATTTATTTATTATAAATTAGTAGAAATATTAATATTAAAAATATAAGTGATAACTGACGTAATTTTAATTACACATTATCTACATAAATGTCTTTTATGATTTATTTATATAAAATATTTATTAACAAATATCATTTTCGTCTCACTAAAAACATAGTATTTATCTGTATTTTATTTCACTTTAATATTTAAAGTTTGATATTTAAGACATAATTATAAATTGCGAAACAATCTATAAATATAAAGTGTTTTGCTGCTTGGGGAAATCATGTAAATTGGTAATAAATTTTGTCTCCGTCTATTCACTTTCTTCTTCTTATGATTCTGCTTCACCGTCCTCAATAAAATCGATTTAAGAATCAATATTTGTAGTTTATAACTCTTCTGGGTGATAAAAGTGTATTTTATATTACAAAGTTTTAGAAAATAAGTACATTTCTAAAAATAAATGTTTATCTAATACAATTTTATAGTAATAGTACGTTGAGACAATGAAATATGTTTTAAAATTCATGTATAATAATAACACATTGAATAGAGTAATTCTTTTGACTGAAGTTTCTTTTGAATCAGTAACTTTTTTCTCAAACAGGGTAAGTAATATTGATTGTTTAAAGTTTTATTTAATAACAATTATTCAATTAATAACCATCATATATACAATAATACAATGAGTACGTGTTGTTATAATGACTGATATATCTAAAGTATTGTCATTGGTAGACCCTCACAATCACACGCATACACGTAATCATACACATACAATCACCACACCGTTGACATCATAAAATCAGTTTTCGTAACACACATTTTCTGAACAGTAACGAAAAGCAACTTTTACTAACTTCATGAAAAAAATCCTTTAGTAAGTTTATTTCACGTTTTCTTTTTTAAAACTACCAACATAATTATTAAATTGTAATTTAATTACAAAGTGATAAATATAATTTGAAAATATGTTAATTTAAAAGGGTACAACAATGTTCCATGCTTGATAATATGTTAAATTATTATAACAAGATTTCCAATTAATTCTTAAATTGAAGAAGGAAAATTAAAACCAAACTAAGAAATACATTCCTTCCAGTAGTAAGTCATAATATTCTCTTAGTTTCAAAAGTCAAGTACACTTTAAAATTTTACGATGAGAAATGTAGCTATTAAACCCCCAAAATAAAGGTTTAGCGAGTGTCATCCAGAACACAACTTATAATTCATTTTAAAACACTGAACAGATCTTCTGGTCCAATTTTCGAAAGTTTCTTCAGTAAATTCTCTAGATCATGTTGAATCAACTCGAAATTTAAGTTTTGAATCGACTTCTTGATCCGCATTTTCAGTGAGCATATGGTTAGAGCCTCCCATCAATCTCAATACACCTAAGCTTTCAATAAAGACCAAACATTTTCAATAGGTCTTGTCCAAAGGAGATTTGTGGGATTGGAGAGCTTTTAAACAAAAAGTATATTTACAGTTTGCATCAACTTGGTGGTAGCCACGGCATAATGCGCTCTAGCCTCATCAGGCCAGAACAAGATGTCGTCAATTAAGAACAGTTTCTTTCGTCATGCAGTCAGCAAATGAAAATTGTATTTATTTTTGTGAAACACTCGTTATTGGCAATCTTTCTTTAAATTAAATTATTGGTTAATATAATATAAATTAATTCACTATATTCATAAATATTTCCTTGTTAAATTTCATGAGAAAAGATGTAGTTTATATGAAAAAAAACATCTAATGGGTGTGTGGTGCTCGAAAAAACACTTGCAATTTTTTTTTTAAAAAAACAAATAAACAGATATTTTTTTTAATATTTAAAGTAACAAATAGTTGATGCACACAAATTTAAATATTATAATGATGTAAAAATAGATGTTTTATAAACGATCTCTTATTTTCTGTCTCAATTTTTATATCGTAGTCGGATGAAATCGGTCGGAGCAGATCTACTACCGGATCATTCGGCGGATCAGCATCCGGATGAACCACTTGGACTCATCGAGTTGACCATTGTACTCTTTCAATTGAATGAGTTAATAGTATTGGTAGAAACAGTTTTATTTTTCTCATCCACTTTATACATCCATTCCCCTTGATCACGTCTAACAAATCAATTAATGAATCAAAGTTTTAGTTTTTTTTAGATTGCTCATAATTTTTCTTTAAATTAAGTTGGTCTTTCATAAAAATCTTATTCATATACATGAAGGAAGTTCAATGTTCTTTGCTCCAAAGCGCTTTACGTTCCACAGATATTAAGTATATTGTCTTTCTTCGTTCATTGGCAGTGGATTCAACAAATATGAAGCGTCCAATGACGTGGACTATTAAGAACATGTGACATTGTTAAATCTAAGATGACTTATAAGTTCACACGTTCTTTTTCTTGATGGCACTAGAAACTGAACTAAATTCTACATCCAGGTTTCCTTGTTCTTTTGAACGAGATGTTGTCTTTTAATCCACAAATGAAATATAAAAGACCTTAAGTTTCAATATCAAATACTTAACAAATTAAATGATAAATACTTAACAAATTGTTGGGTTTTTCATAGACTTTACTTACATGAAGTTTGAGAAAATCCGGTACAAATATTTTCCAATCATATAATTTTATTTCTTAGATATTAATTCTTAAATTTCGTATACTTTACTTTCTTGTATTTATTATAATTGTTAAAAACATTTTTCATATTTTGTATGTTAAGTTATAAATAAATATAATCTAATGTATTAATCTTAATGTAATAATCTTAATGTAATAATCTACTGTAATAATAATAATCGAATGTAATAATTTTAATGTATTATCGTAATGTAAAATGACATTTTAACAATAAAAACATATATTTTTAGTGAACACTTGGAATCATAAAATATTAAACAATAATATTAGATTATAATATAATATAATATATTTTATTTTATTTTAATCAAAAATTCGACAAATAAATATTTAAACAATTAATAATGATTTGAAATTTTTGACAGTGTAAATGTAAATACAACTTTTGAATAGATTTCTGAATAAATTCACAAGAATCATCGCATTATATGTTCTGCGTTGAATATTTATTTAACTATTCGTTTGTTACACTAATAAATCAATTTATAATTTAATATAATATAATGTAATATAATATAATATAATATAATATCAGAGCATATCATATCATATTATATAATTATTATTAACAGCATCACAATTTGAATGCAAACATTTATTTACAACACAAACAGATTCTTCACAACAATTTTCACAGGTCATCTTTCTTTGATTGATATAGTTTTTGATTACGTATTCAAATCTAAAAAAAACAATGAATGGGAAAGTTTTTCATATTAATTTTTAATTTCTTAAATTTTATTCTATGAAAAGGCATTACGTAATTTTTTAAATAAGCATTAATTCTTAAAATATATTAAATTTAATAAGTTAAAATCATTTACTAAAAATATTATTAAAATTCATAACTATAAAACTTTAATTAATTAGTATTTAAAATTAATATCATTAGATTCAAATAATAAATCAATAAACACATCAATCCCATCTGAGTAGGAGAGTCACAAATCAAAACAATATAATGGGAATAATATAATATAATATAATATAATATAATATAATAGTATATTATATTATATTATATCATATCATATAATATCATATAATGCCATATCATCTCATCTCATATCATATCATGCTAGGCCCACTGGAAAGTTTTCTTTTTTAAAATAAAATAAATAATTAATTTTTATTGAAGAATTAATTTTATATTTTTAGTTATGACCCCTTTCTATCACGAACGTTATTTACAAGAACTATTTAAAAAACAAAGCATTGTCTTTATAGATGAAAAAATGCTTCTTTAATTTATCCTTAATTTTTTCATCAAAACGTTTTGTAAAGACAAAAACAGGGTTGGTGAGTTAAAATGGATGCAACTGAAGTTCTCATTCTACTTCTGCGGTTTTGTGACGAGTCCACTAAGCTGCGTGTGACCTAGAATTATCCAAATGTAGTATGACTGCCTTCCTATCAAATAGATCCGGTTGATAAAGAGATGGCTGATAAAGAGAGGCAGCCATGTCTCCATTAAGGTTCCCATAAATGTTGAAAATCGATATTGTATTAATTGTCAGAACATACCAGTTGGCCTGACATATTTATCATTATAAAACATTATGAAGATTTCTTAAATGATATAAGAAAACTACAATAAGTCTTGGAAGATTAGCAAGGGTCTATTCTAAAGCTAGGCGAAGCTGTAATACTTTAGTACCAATTTTGATAATAGAAATACATTTAATAGTGTCTACTCAGCACAAAAAAGTTATCAAAGAACAAAGAATAAAAATAATAATTATAAAATAAAAAAATGTTTAACAAAGAAAGAAAACGCTTTTAATAATTATTATTTGTTGAAATAATATATATTTTTAATTTGTAACTCGATTTTCTTTTACGATATCCGTAAACTGTAAAAATACAAAATATTACCATTTTAATTAAAATAAAAGCAGATTTTATCTGTTTTTAATTTGGAAATAATTTTTACCATTATTTTTAATTATAACGGAACAATAATTATGTTTTAATAATATCTGATTAACATTGATAACTGATCAAAGTGCCATATTCTTAGTTGCCGGGTGAGATTATCTTATGGGGAGAGGATGATATACGATACATTTCTTTAAAATTATTTTTCAAGGAGGATAACAATTTATAATAATAATAAATTTATGTTTTACAATCTAAAATGTATATATATATATATATATATATATATATATATATATATATATATAAAGTGAGCAAAAAAGTATGGAAACATGAGATTATATTTTTTTATTTCGTTTATTATTTTTCTCTGAAAGTAGTATGAATCCTTCCTTGAGTGCTTTCTGCTACAATTTTATGAGAGCTTTCCAACGGTATAATTAGAGAAACCCTCCGAGGGTTTTGAGATACCTTTTTACTAAATTTAATGAAAAAATTCCCAAATTTTTGGTCAAATAAGTATGGAAACATTATTTTAAACTAAATCGAAAAATCAATTAATCAATCGCATCAATTAATGTATATTTTTTGGAATTTTCCACGATACTATATAAGCAGTGTCACAAATTTGTCATTTCATTTTTACTTTTAACGAACTTCCTTTACAAAACAGCAGTACTATGCCTACGAGAAAAGATTGGTGAAGCGATCTTCAAAAAATGATGGTGAACCTCTTTATGAATGGTGAAATGAAGAAAATTGACATTGCCCAGGCTTTCGAAGTGCAGCGCAGTACCGTTACTCAAGTAATGAAAACGTACCAAAGCTGTGAAGCGTTGAAGATGCCAAAAAAGGTAGGCGGCCTCGCAAAACAGGTGAATACATGGATCGAACTTTTGTGAAAAAAGGCCTACAACAGTCCATTCTTAACTGCCAAAGCCATTAAAGGCACTTTGAACCTTCACTACTTGAGTAAACAAACTATTCGAAACCGTCTTAAGAGTGTTTGATTTCATGCACGCCAACTGGCTAAAAAGCCTTATGTCTCTGTTAAGAATCGCCGGGAAAGAAATGATTTCGCAAAAGAGCATATTGACTGGACTACACAGCAATGGTCTACTGTGATCTGGTCTGATGAATCAAAGTTCAACCACTTTGGTTCCGATTGTCGATGGCGCCCAAATCGAGAAAAGTACAATCCGTTGTACCAAAAACCAATTGTCAAGCATGAAAGTGGAAATATACTCATTTGGGGAGCTTTCTCAAGATATGGAACAGGTCCGCTAATGCAGATCAAAGGCATCATAGATCGATTTGTGTATCGTGACATCCTTGTGTAAGAGAGGGCTGTTGTTAATTTTTTAATTTTCGGAAATAAGAATTTCGGTATTTAAAAATTTCGAATTATAATCGAAGTTAAAAAAAATAATGGAAAATAGAATTAAAAAAAGAAAAGAAAAAAATGAAAATTTGTTTAAATAACAAATTTAACCTGGTAGATAATAAATTTTGCAAGTCTTAATTTCTTTTTGATTTAGAATGGATGATAATTCCCAACCTAACATGGTGGCTGTGAGGAATATTTGGTGTGTGGATGTTTTGTGTAGCTTTTGCATGTTTAAATGTTGTATGTTGATTTGGGATTGTGCCTCTCTTAATCAGATGGATTATCAATATTTAATTTCTTATAATCTGAAACTAATTTATTTAAATTTAGATTTAATATTCAAATTTTTAATTTTTATTATTGCAACTTTTAAATAATTTTATTGATTTTATTTTTGTAAATTTTTAAATAATTAAAATCAAATTAATGTTAAAAATGACTAAAAATATTTTATTTCAGACAATAAAATTTAAATTAAATATTTTTAAATAAAATAATCTTCTCAAGTATAGTTCAGATTATAATGGGAGATATTGAAAATTGATTGATGGATCTAAGTGAAAGCAATACTATTGATCATCATAAAGATGATAAGAAATGTGAATGTTATAAATGTTCTGTCAAATGTGTGAGTTCTCTTGACAGTGGCAGCGCTAGCGGATTCAATCACGAACCGACTGATTCCGAACATGTTCCAGATCGGAGAAGACCTAGAGAAATTTATTTATCACTGCAGAAGATATTTTGAAGCAGCGGAAATTAATCAAAAGAAATGGCAAACATGTATTTACTGTATGATACATGAATATCTCTTGGAACCATATGAGAACACAGCTGGTAAAGCTCAAAATTTTGAGGATCGGCTATGACTAGCGTTTGAGAAGCCGAGATCAACCGCGACGGATTGGAATAAACTGTTGAGTTATCGCAAAGGTGCTGATAACGCACAGACTTTTTTCAAAAAAGTAGACCTGCTGGTAAAAAATGCGTCCTCGCACAGACTAGAAGAAGAAGAGCTGAAAGCTCAAATTTTAATTCATTACATTGATGATGAAGATGATGTTCGTGAAATTAAATTACGGAAATTAAAGATTGTCAAGGAAATATCTGAGTTCGTTGCACTCGTAGATGAAATAAACCATGAAAAGAAGAGCAGGATCAATGCTGTCCGAAGTTATCGAGATGTTGTTCAAAATATCAGGGCTTCTGAGGTAACTAAAAAATGGGTAAATCAGACTCAGCCGAGAGAACAACTCCCAAGAGAGGAATCAACTGAGTTCAAATGTTATACTTGTCATCAACCAGGACATTTCAGCAGAAATTACCAACAAAGAAGACATGTGCAGTGTTGGAATTGTAAAAAGACTAGGCACATCAGTCGAAACTGTCCTAACAGACAGCCATTGGTTTGTTTCTTGTGCGGGAAGAAAGGACATAAGCGAACTCAATGTCCAGAGATACAATGTAAAAAATGTAGCCGGAATGGACATCTAGCAGCGGCGTGTTTAGTGAACTCCAGCAGACTGAATAATTATTACGACAATGGAAGATCAAGAATGCAGTACAATGATCGGAAATTTAAAATCAACACAATGAATGAAGATGAAGAACGCACATTTGATGATAATGAAGTAAAAAACGATAAGACGTATACCAAAACGACTGGGCTCCACCAATTGAGGAGTTGGTGGGAGCCGAATGCCTCTGATCTTAGAAGATAGTTCCCATGGATTCGGATGCGAGCTGGATGTGCAAACGATGAATAAGGTCTATGGATTTGTGAAAAAGAATTTTGAGCAAGTATTCTATGTTAACGCGTTGATTGAGGATCAGAAATCAGAGATATGTTATAGTAAAATGCAGGGGCGTCCGAGCATTACAGTGAAAATTTTGGGGAAACAGTGGGAGTGTTTGTTGGATACAGGAGCAGGTGTTAATGTTTGTTGGATACGGGAGCAGGTTTTAATGTTATGAGTAATAAGTATTATCAAGATTTGAGTAATTTGGTGTTAGAAAAATGCGATATCAATTTGAGAGGTGCCAACGATGGAACATTGAAAGTAATTGGTAAAATAGAGGTAGAAGTAGATATATGTCAGACAAGAAAAGCTGGTACCATTTATTGTTGTGGAAAGTGTGGTTCCGGAACTGATAGGAGGCATAGTATCCATGAACATTTTCGGTTATTCCATACAAAGGAACGAATCTCAAGACAATAATGTATCAAGAGAAGCGCGTGGAAGTGTGTGTAACATCGAGGCGAAATTTTGCAGGGTGATAAGGCCAGGAGAGAGATCAAAAAGAGTGTTAGATTGCATAGTTAAAGTAGATTCAAAACTGTAAGAGGTCATTCAGAATCAGGTAGAAGTATTCATGTCTAACATATGGGATATAGGATGTACCAGTTTAGCAAAACATCATATTAAGACGAATGGAGAGCCAATTAATTTAAAACCTTTTCGTCAACCAATGCATCTCGAAGAAAAAAATATGGAGACTATAAAAAATTTGTATGATAATAATATCATTCGGACGTGTTTTGTTTTGGAAGGAAACATTAATTCTGAGCCTTACATTCATAAGGTCTTGGAAGCAGAGGCAGACCCCTTCGTTATGGACACACCGGGTTATATCTTTCAGGAAGACAATGCCCGATGTCATACAGCCAGGGAAACGATGACCTACCTTGCAACTATGGCAGTCGATGTTCTACCGTGGCCTGCAAAGTCTTGTGATCTCAGCCCAATAGAACATCTGTGGGATGAAATCGGTCGTAGAATTCACAGTGTATACTCATATATCACATTGCAAACCATCATGAACTTTGCCAACGCCTACTGGATCAATGTGAGGCGATTGACCTATCTGTCATCAATACCATGTGCAACTTTGTACAAGCATGTATTGAAGCTCGTGGAGGACACACATCATCCTATTCATTAAATTTCTGATCTTTGTTTGGAATTTCTCAAATATAAGTGATGTTTTTTTCTAGTTACCATTTACTTTTGGCCACAAGTATTCTTCTGAGTAATTAAACTATGAGGGGTTAATTTTAAATTTTTATCTCGCCTGAATTCTGATAAAGACGTTGCAACCATTTCTCACATGGCGACTAACGCTGCAATGGATATCTCCACGGGTCAACTGTTACCTGAAAAGTACAGGAAGGGCAATAATGTGGAGACATTTATTGAAGAATGTGAAACATTCTTTAATTTTGCAGGAATAGCGAAGGCCAAACAAGAGACAATAGTCGTTGGTTTGTTGGACAGAGATCTGAAAGATCGATACAAAGCGGTAGATAAGACAATAGTAGGTTATAAAGACCGATTGAGAAAGGCATTCTCTCGAACTTCCTCACTATTCGAAGACCTGAAT
>MQRK01194065.1:600-13451 GCA_001938485.1 Girardia tigrina | reverse complement strand
TATTTGAGATCCTCGTTTTCCAATGGTTCTCTTTATAGATCAATATTTCGATACACATAAGGAATGTTAACGAGAAGAGACTTTTCAAAATCATAAGCTTTTAGATAATCGTTTTCCAGTTTTTTGTCATAGGATATATAGAAATATGGATTCAATCGACCCACAGAAAACCATAAATTTATTTTCAAATTTGAATATCCAAAAATATTTTCATTTTCTCCATTTTGCGAATTAATTCGAAATCGATATGCGTATTGTCACAAAAATTAATTTATCATAAAACGCATCTTTTGACATTTCTTTAATAACCATTTTCAATTGATAATAATTCAAATCAAAAATATTATCAACAAATTCAAATTCGCCAAAATTTTATTTAATTACATTGCTCAATTTAATGAAATTGTTATTACGACATTGATTAGTTTGTTTACATTTTTTTTAATATTTGTGACAACTTTTTTCATTCAAATTTTCTGTAACACACACACAATTTTAACCAATTAAAATACATGTATATACACAAAACACATATCAAACACCACGACACACACACATTAACAATCAATTTCTTTTATTTATTACGTCACGATTTGGTGATTAATATTCACCAAATCAATTCAAAAAAATATTTAAAACGCCGAAACCATTATTGATTTAAAAACAAGAAAAGGTATTCAATGAATTCATAATTCCTCTCTGTTTACTCAATAATACAAACACACCATCACAAAACCTTGTGGACGAGATGGTTTTTTAATTTCTCTTACTTATTTAATTTAATTTTATTTATCTAATATTTTAATTTAAATTGGGCTCAAGTAAGGGTCAAAGGTAATCACAACGGGAACACCCACCACAAAAGTATCCGGACAATCAAATTTCATAACAAAAGTATTCGGACACTTTAATCTAATGAATTAAACAGTACATAATCTTTATAATTTGTGCTCTAATGTCACATACAGTTGTATAAACATCCTTAAATTACACACAAACAATATTTTTCACCAATTATGTGTTAGACTTACACTAAATATAGATTTCTGAGAATTAAGACAGTCACGTGATATATAAAGGAGGTTAGCTCATTTGTTAATCATTTTTGTACTCTTTCTGGGTCGTGGAAGTACTTTATCTCCATCTGTTCGTAATATTAGCATTACAAAGCATTTAGAAAGCAAATCTACGCGAATAATTGCTCAAGAAATGGCACTTCCAAGTGTTGTACATGATATTGTGACTAAATACAAAACTACAGGAAGTACAATGGCGTCAAGGGCATCTGGACGCCCTCGAATCACAACAAAGAGAGATGAAAAAGCAAAGCGTAACATCATCAAAAGTCATCGCCATGGAACAACATTGGAAGTCACACAAACATGGTCTGAAACTACCAATGTCCATGTTTCTACAGAAACTTGCCATAGGAAAGTTCACGAGCTTGGATTTTCCTACTATCGTCCAAAAGAAAAACCTCTCTTAACAGACGTGTAAAAGAAAAAGCGACATGATTGAGGTAAATATTACAGTCAATGGAGCTTGGATATGTGGAAACGAGTGTTTTTCACTGATTAATCCACCTTTTCTGTGTAGAGATATGGTAGACATCGCAATGTGGTTATTCGAACAAGAAAGGAAGCACTTCATCCTAATTGTCTCAAAAGCTCAGTAAAATTTCCTCAAACTGTCATGGTATCGGGTTGCATGAGCAGTGTGAGGAATATTTTAAATTTGGTATGTTGAAATTGGTTTGTTGAATTTTGTATGTTGAGTTTAGTATTTGGAAATGTGTTTCTCCTACCCAGATGGAAAATTGATATTTTAGATGTTCACGATAAATAATTATTCGAGTATAATTTATATTTTAAAGTACAGCATAAGATATGTAAAAACATTAAAAATATTAAAATTTAAAAGAAATAAATAGTTTTAAATAAGTTTTGAATTAAATAAATGTTCTTTCTTTACATAAAATAATTTTTAAATAAAATTAATATGTAAATAAAAATTAATACTAAAACTAAAAAATTTGAACTTTAAAAATAAAATCAGAAAATAATGAAATATTTGTTCGAATAATTGTTTATTAACAAACATTAACAAAAAATTATCAATTTAGAACGATGTCGAATGACGAGAGTTTTGCTGAGAGTTGTCCAAAAGACAATTCTGATTGTAATGAAAATAAAAGTTCGAAAACCCATGTTGGTGTTCTTAATAAGCAGCAAAGGTGTTGGTAATCTACATTTTATCGATGGAATGGTGAATGCAGTTAAATATCAATAAATTCAGGAGCAATCTCTACTTCCATTTCTAGCACATTTACACCCAGATGGTGAATATATTTTCCAAGAAGATAGTACCTCATCACATACGACAAAGTCAACTCAGAAATGACTAGAAGACCCTCTTATTGAAAAAATTACTTGGCCAAGCAACCGTCCTGATATATCGCCAATCGAAAATCTCTGGGGAATGATAAAGAAACGAGTGAAGCAAAAAAGATCTCAAAGCAAAGAAGAATTAAAAGTTATTCTGCAACAAATATGGAATGAAATCCCTCCTCAACAGTGTAAAAAACTCATTTCTACCCTTCCTGATGGTTTAAAATGTTTGTTGAATGCAAAAGGTGATGTTACGAAATATTAAATTATAATGTCCGAATACTTTTGTGTTGAATTCTGACTGCTCGGATAATTTTGTGGGGGGTGATAAATTTTTAAACTGTGATATCTTTGTCTAATAAATATTTTAGACACAAATCTTTATTGAAATGTACTGTTAACATAATTACTTGATTCCAGACAAAATAACAACCGCTTCTGAATTATACTTTTCCTGTTATAGACATTGGAAAATTTTAGTTTGCCTTAAATATCAAGTGTCCGGATACTTTTGTGTTGGGATTGTATATATATATATATATATACCATTTATCAGTCAATTTTGCCTTTTTACCAATCAATATTGACTTTTTGCAAATCGATTTTGTCTTTTTGCTAATCAATATTATTTTTAGAAAATTTTATTTTAATTTAGTCAACTTTTGGATAGAAAATAAAAATATTTTTAAATTTTCCTCTACTTTTTTAGAATTTTAAGAAAATAAAACAACACATATGTCAAATCAAGAAGAGAGAAGAACTTCATCATCAAGGAATGTTTTACAGGCCCCGAGACCGTGCAGAAGAAATGTCTCCATATCAAATGAAAAAAAGATTGAGTCTAATACGCCTTGTCAAGGAGCAAGGACAGACTATCAAATCCGCAGCAGATATCCTAGAAATTAATTCTAGTAGTGCGAAAGCTATAATAAACAATTACTCACTAACAGGACAGGTGGAAACTAAATCAAAAGTACGAGATCTGTCCTTACTCCATGCATATTAGACAAGATTGATTCAATTGTAACGTATAATCCCCAATATACGTTAAGAGAGATAAAAATGGATCTTGAAAGGGAAATAAGAGAAGACGAAAAAATTTCTATTTCTGCGATAAGCAGAGACTTGCAAGAGTTGAAAATAATGATAAAGCTCTCACATCGTGAACTCGACAGGGTTAACTTGCCTGATAAAATACAGCTAAGGAAAGAATACTCATTATGGTTCAATAACCATTTGCAAAATGATTTTTCAAATGTTGTATTCATTGACGAGTCTGGGTTTAATCTCCATCTCAAAAGATCATAAGCTAGATCTAGACGAGGTACTAAAGCAATTACCCAGGAACCTACTGTAAGAGGTCGAAATGTTTCATTGATTGCAAGTCTGATAATAGATGGACTGGGCTATTGCAAGACAATATCTAACTCGACAGTGAATGTTGATATCTTTACCGAATATATCAATGAATTATGTCTTTATTTTCGGGATGTAAAGAAAGTGGAAAACGCATGCTTCATTCTATACAATGCGCGGATACATAGGAGAGATGATATTCAAATAATTGTGGTGCATTTTCGGCTATTTTTAGTTTCTGTCGCGTATTCTTATATGCTTAATCCGATTGAAAATGCTTTTTCAAAAAAATAAAAATTGTGTAAGATCGAAATTAAGATTAGGTATTTCTGGTTCATTAGCCGAATTATAATTCGAATTATAATTATTAATTACAGAGTCCCAAAATATTACTTCTTGGGATTGCCCAGGATTTTTTCCATACATGCTTCGTAATATTACAAACTGTGCTGCAGAGTTGCCCTATTTTCATCAATAAATTATTTAGTTACTTTTTTGTTTTTTTTCTCACAACCTATTTTTTTCAAGTTAAATTTGATTGGAAAAAAAGACAATATTGATTGGTAAAAGGCCAAAATTGGTTGACAAAAAGCCAATATTGATTAGTAAAATACCAAAATAGACTGGTAAAAAGTCAAAATTGACTGATAAATGATATATATATAGAAAAAAATTATTGTTTATACAAGATGATCAACAATAAAAGATTTAATTCATAGAAAATCATGAAAAAAGAAATAAATATCAAATATGTATATCAAATTGTAACTATAATAAACATTTTTCAAAAGAAAATAAATAATCAGATAAAAGTAATAAAAAATATCATAATTTTCATATTAAATTACTTTTGGTTAATGGAAATGGATCTTCCTTTTTCCATTAAGGAAAATATTGGATTACATTCATCTTATCTTCGTTTTTCGTCTGATTTATTTGTAATTTTCTTGTTTATTATTCTATAGAACTTTAATATTTATCTAATGGAACCATTATGTTGTGTTCTTTGAGACCAAATTTGCTTTTAAAGATTTTAAAATATCGAAAAAATTAAAGAGGTTTTAATTATTAAAACTTTTTGAAATATTAAAAGGAACCGAATGTTAGTTTAACTCTTTCACATTGGGAAGATAATAAAAAAGTAAATAATCAGAAAAGATAATTGTATTAAAATATAAAATAATGGCTCCATAAAACGACATTGTTGCATTAATGTTTTAAAAAACGATGTACAATAAACTGAAGGTCGTGTAAGATTGACCAAAGAAAAAAAACTCAAGAATTCGTCAATCAATTTCCCTTGAGAATAAGGGTTTAGATAAATGTTTCTTTCTATTTCAAAGAAACAAAAAACGAAGATTGACCTGTACTACCTTGTACCATGACACTGCAACACTTCTTAGTGGTAAACACGAAGAAATATCTAAAAGAAACTTTTTGTGAAAGGGCTATCAGGAGAAGATCTTACTTCTTTTGTCCAGGTGTTTCACCTCGGAACAGGATATCTGGCCGCAGAAGACTCACCGCAAGAAACTTGCTGCGGGAAAACTCGGAGCAGGACAATTTGCAGCATGATTTTGTTAATTTTTTATCTTTGTTTGAGAAATTATTTTAGGATTGTAGAGTAAGGTTTTTCTCATAATTTTTTGAAGGATTGAAGAAAAATACATATTTAAGTTGAGTTTTTTACATATTTAAGTTATTATTTTATTGTTCTATTTTAACATATAACGAAAAATAATTACGTCATCAAATTAAATTTTGTGGCCAGTTGTCGCACACCTGAATTTGGAATTTGTTCTTAACTTTTCCATAATTTAAACTCTGAAAATCTTATTCGATATAATAACTGAAATGTGTAAATGATAAAATTATATTTTATCAATACATTTACTTCAACGTTGTTATTCGGGATTCAAATATTACCATTATCTTTATTATTATTTATATTTAGATTCCGTGCCTCTCCATATCTCTATCTCGAACTTTGAATGACAATTTCTGTTAAATTTTATCACCGGTGCTTGTTATTGTATAAAAGGGATATAAATACGAATACGAAATAATTAAATAAAAAAATAAATGTTAAAAATAAAAAATAATTATGATTGAAAATTATTCGTTTTATTATGCGATTTGTTTGAATGGATTATGTGATGTTTTGATTTACGAAATTTTGGCGGGAAAATGTGTTTTTGAATGAAAAATAAATGTTTTCAATTAATTGAATGGTTTTTTTTAATATTACTAATTTGGTAATTAATCAAAACATTATCGAATGACCGAAAATTATTTAAATGTCCAATTGTTTTGTGATAAGTTAACGATTTCTATCTTCAATGCTACTGTTCAATTGGAAAATAATACTGTTGATTTAAATGATTCATTAGGAAATGATTCTAATCACACAATCAATGAGATTATGATTAATTTGACGTTGAAAACGAAAGAATTGAATGAATTATTTGAGAAAATAGACAATTTCCCGGTGGTGATCAATACATACCGCAAATATCTCAAACAATTGTAGAAGGTATTCAACAAAGAATTGGATAAAGAAATTAAAATGAATGCATTCTTATTAAAATGGGCTCAGCACAGTCTCACCGAGATCGTGATCCCATCAAAAATTCATCCGTGTGCGCCTGCTACCTCCCTCCGGTTCTCGGGTCAACTCAGGGATCGGGCGGAACAGTTTTTTATTATATTTTGAAGATCAAGATGAAAACTTTTATTTGTTAAGAAATATAAACTAATTTTAACAAATTAATTATTTCTCAAATTTTCTTAATATTTTGTAAATTTACATTTCACAAATAGTTATGGAACACTCGATAGCACACCTAGCAATACATTTTTTATAAACTTGTTTATAAATTATTTCTGATGTTGCTTATTCTAAAATTATTTTAGTGCCTTAAAGAGGCTACAATATCGCTCTACACCTGTTCCTGTTTTGCCTTTACAGATATGATGATTAGTATTACTCTAGCTTAATTTTCTCATTATCAGTTTAAATAAAAAATAAAATTGAAAATTTTATTTTAATATCTAAAATAATTTTTTTATTGAAACTCACATTTTATAAATTATTTTGTCTTGAATATCACCGTAACTTCAATTTATTTTAATTAATTTATATTGGAATAAAAGAAATTCAAAATGTAGCCTTCAGTTCAAGACAGTAAAATATTGTTTATAAAAGATCAACAACAAATATTTTCAAAAATATATTTATTAAAAATTTTTCACATAAAATATTTCTCTGTGTTATATATAATTAGACATCATTTTATTAGGTATAATAATTCACATCTTTTTAATTAGATATAAAGATTATTCTTTCAAAACACTTTGGACGTGTCAAATCAGATTCACACATTTTACACTAACATTTAAAATCGATCAATTTATTAACATATAATGTCAACATATGAAATCATTGGAATTGGAACTCCAAGCATGTCATGAGATGTGACACTGTGATACCTCATTTTGACAAACAGACTGTGTTTGATATTTTCACATTCGTGTATCCTTCTATCTTTATTTCTGTTGGATGTACATGGTTATATTTTTTGTCTATGGCGTGTTTGTAATTTTGGTAGTGATATGTAATTCAGAGTATGGTGATCATTTTTTTTTATTTCTTATTTATTTTTATATAATATCTGTCAATCTCTTATTTTGTGTAGATATTTATTTGTATTTAGTTATTTATGCAGAAGAAAAATAATTAATGGTAAAAAAGCAAATAACCAAAAGAATTAAAGAAAGATTAAGAAAAGAAAGAGATGGAATTTTGTTCAGTTAAAGAAGAGATAAACTTTAAAAAAAGAAAAGCTTTGAAGTAATCAAGCCAACGGATTAATTATAATAATCAGAATTTGAAATTATAAATCAATGCACAATTAATAATTTCAAATCAAAATTTTAAAAAAAATTACTTACTGACGATTATTTTACCTTGTTTACATTTTTTCCAAATCTAGACTGTGATTTATGAATGTGATGATTATTAATGTGGATCCGATTCGCCCAATTTTCATCTGCTAATCATTTGACAATTATAGTTATTACTCCGTGACTGATTTATCATTATCTCAAAGGTTACGTTAATTAAAGTTATTTGCAACTGTTAACTTTGTTGTTTTATCCTTTTTATAATTATTTACGGATAAATAGTTGTTATTAAATTCATCAAACTTGAAACTATTATATTAGGTTTGATTGATTTAGTATTTCACCTATCGTTATCCCGAGTTTTTTTTGTTGGGTCTAATCAAGCTAGAAATAGTGATTTCAATTTCATTCCGATTATAATCAGGGAATTGAACTCATTATTTTTACAGACACTATCGGATTTCAATTTTATTGAATGTGGTGAGGATTGACAACACCACATTGCCCCTTGGGTGTGGTTCTCGTCTTGGGCAAAATTGAATGCAGGCTTGAGACAATCGAGATCGATGGTATGTTCAGTATCCTGAATTTTAATTTTTGCAACATTACCTTCAATAGATACTACCGGAAAGGTTCCAGTATAACGTGGCTTCAAGTGGTGGGTATCATTTTCACGGATCCAGATATGTTTGGTAGAAAGCACTGAACTCTGCAGATGAAACAATTTATGGGCAGAGTTGCCAAAGATGGGAGAGGAAGTGTTTTCTCGCAGCGTATAAAGATCAGTATTAATCGTTCCTCGAGAAAGCTTATCGCAGAAATATAGTTTCAGCGCAGAATAAGATAACAAAGTATAAATTATTTCTCCAATCTAATAAAACGAATGGGAGATTCATGTCGGTTTGAAGAGGTACCTAAACAACGTTGCGCAGTATTTAAGGTTCGATGGAAACGCTTGACAAGACAGTTCGATTTGGGGTGATACGGAGTCGTATGGACGTGTTTGATTCCAAGACATTTTGCAAGAGCCTGAAATAAATTGATTCTAAATTACCAACCTTGATCAGAGATAACTTGAGAAGGTACAACGTACAGAGAAATCCAAGAGTAGATAAAATGTTTAGCCATATTTTCAGCTGACATCGAGGAGATTGGAACTGCTTCAGACCATCTGGTTTTTCAATCGATCATAATTAAAATGTAAGAACATCAATTTGAAGGTCGGAGTAGACCGATGATTTCCAGATGTACAATCTTAAAACGATTGTCTCTTGGGAAACTGATTGGCGGTGGTTTAATATGCCGTGTAATTTTCTGTTTTTGGCAGTCGGTACATTCTTGACACAATTTTTTGATATCACATCTGATGTTTGGCCAGACAAAACGAGTGTCAATCAGCTCGAATGTTGCTTTTCGACCTGGATGGTGCAGTTAGTGAAATGTTTCGAAATGCGTCTGCATAAGCGGTTAAACAATGCACACCGATTTCAGTTTAAAATCCCCGAATTTCATGCATTTGATCAAAAGTAAATTTATTTAGTCTTTAAAAAAGAAGTCAATCATCACAATCTTTTATGAACAACCAAAATTCAAATGTACAGACAAATTTATAAATTACTTTAAAACAAAGCTATAAAATTCAATAATTATTGATGATTTGCGAGTATTGAAATTTTAATGAAGAGGGTGAAAAGAGCTGAGGGAGTTCGAAGTCTTTTACCCACAGAACTGCCTTGTTGTATTCTGACCGCTGCTTCAGTATTAAATCTTGAATTCGTCTGAAAAATTAAACCCCATTGAACCAATTGCTTGCAAAAATACTAAAAAGATAAAAGAAACGAAACAGGTGTAAATTCTTGGATATTACCAACAATTTGCTCATATGAAAGATAAGGAGATCGAGGACACGATGCAAAAATTTATTCTGAGAATCACCCGTGGATGTTACAGAATGATTCTAATAAAAAATTAATGATCTCTGTCTAGTAACATCAATGCTCAATACTCCTAAGCCACGATTCATTGACCCTTGTTCAAGATTCCAAACGCAAATTCCATTCACAAACATCTCCCATTACTGTAACTGATCATACTCCAATTGAGACTGTGTTGGATTTCCTCATCAAATTGAGTTTATGTCAGTTGATTGTAACTCAAAGCGGACGTCTCCGTGGAATCATCATAAAAAAGGATGTTTTACAATATCTCAATCAAACGAAATCTAAAGCATATAAAACATGTTGTTTTTAGATTTGTTATTTTGATATGGACTTTATATTCCCGAATCATTCAATGTTACTTTTTACTCAATTATTCATGAAATAAATAACTTTTATTGTCAAAAAATTAAATAAAAAAAAGTTTAAAAAAATAAATAAAAAAATGGCAATTTGCCAAAATAACAAAAAAATTAATTTAACACTACGTATAGTGGTTTGAATTGTAAAAAAACAAATACAAATCGAATTATAAAATAGTGTATCTTTGTTTATTCGAATTATTTTGGTGCGAATTTTTTCATTGTTAATAAAAGTCGCCATTGTATTTGTATGATAATAAATTTTTTTCAAATCAAATCGTTTGGGATTTTTTTCATGGCTGATGAAAAATTAATTTGTTTGATAAAATCGCTTTGGTATAATTTTCAATTGGCGATGGATTTCGGAAATTTAAAAATCGACATTGGTCTTTCAAAATTGAACGATTATCTATTCGACAAGAGCTACATTAATGGCTACACTACATAGACCGCCGATCTAGTAATATTCAGTCAAATCAAAGATTGTTATTTCCACGTCGTTCGATGGTACAACCATACGACTCCGATTGTCACTTTCACCCCGATCGATTCACTGAGTCACTTGAGCAAGATCGATGTGTTCGTGGAGACGGCCGAGACCGAGTGTAGGCGATCGGCTGTAGTCAAGATTAACCAGATGATTGGCAAGTATCGCTGATCGTTCTAGTATCTAATGTCGTTGTCGTCGATCGGCACGGGAGTCAGCATAACGAATGCCGGGTTCATCAAAAGATTTTCCTGTAAGCAAAAATTGAAATATTAATCACTTCGACCCGAGATTCTCCCACTCGCATCATGGTGCTTAGGCCACGATGCGCATGTTCTGTCATCAATTGATAAAAGACATAAATGATTATTTAACTTAATTTTTTTAATTTTATAAAAATTTTACATCGGAAACAATAGCAGTAAAAAGATCGAGAAGCACTGAGCTAATAAATAAGAATTTTTTAAACTCGAAAATAAAATTTAATACGTTTTGAAAAATTGTTATAAATGAATAAATGGCGAATTTAGAAATTCGCAATCCCGAATTTGGCGTCATTATTGTAATGTTTCATAAAGAGGGTATTTCACTATCAATTTATATATTTTTAATTCTTTCCTTTAAAACAATATTAATAATTAAGAAACATGAGAAGAAGAGAAGAAGTGAACAAATTTTTTTAATGTAAAACTAAAGCTGTAAAAATTCAAATTTATTTTAAAATGAAAAAATGTTTTCTTTCTTAAAATGATATAATTTATTAAGATTTTTCCTCTCGGGTCAAAAAAATCATTTTCGTCTAAAAGTTTTCTCTTTAAAGGAAACTGACATTATATTTCGTGGTAATTAAAAAGAACCCCCTAGACGTTTATGACTCTGAAATTAGTAATAATTACACTTATATCTTTGAGAACAAAATAGGATTTTTGTGTTAAAATTCGAGTCTCGTGGGTAATTTTTTGTCTGGTTTTCTTTATCTCTATCTTTTATTTATACCGTAGAATTTTTTTAAAATTTTGCATTATTTTATAGGAAAATAATAGTTAATTAATAATCTGTTTTATTTTAAATAATTTCAATGTATACGAATAATAGTAAATTATAAAATTATAAATTTGTTTAGAAAAATAAATTCATTATCATTCAATTTTATGTTTAGTTAAACATTATTGTTACTAAACAGTTTTTGTTAGGATTTTGCAGCGCTCGTAAATTTTTGAATTTTAAAAAACTGTTGCGATCGAGAAATTGCATCCTAGTGGTTCACGAACGCATACAATCCTATATCTTAGGATTGCGTATAAATATGCAAAAAAACAAAAAATAAAGCAAAAGACCGACTCGATAAAGCTCTATTAAATATATATATATAGCATATCGAGGGGGAATGTTTGTGACCCGAAACGTACATTATCGTTGCTCAGTCGATAGAGTCGCCAGGAGAACCCGGAAGTATTTCTTGAAGAAGCGTTATGAGCCAAAACATCTAAAAAAATAATGACTCGAACAATAAAGAATAATAACTGCTTATCCGAGGATTCAAAACGCCGATAATGAGCATTGGTATAGTGGACCGCTCTCTGAGTCGTAACAGATTTGTCACGACCCATTTTGTGTTGTAACAATTTTGCGCGCTCAGAGCCCCCAGTGGCTATTAAGGGTCAGCCACAACCCGGTTTCAGTCCATACTATCTTACTAACTGTTTTAGCACTCATTTAACTATTAAACTTATCTACGGGTCGGACGCCTCTTCTCGCTCGACATCTGCCTGGCAGTGCCGAGTTTGAAGGGCCTGCGGGTTCGAATAAAGATGGGATGGGCTATGGGCCCCCCACCTAGCGGAGTGTCGCTCGGGGATGACTCCTCTTTTAACTATAAGTTGGTGTCTTAGTCTTCATGATGAATGATTCGCGATTATCCATATCGGAACTAAATTATCAAAACCGTCGCAACAGCCTTATAAAAGTCGGAAATATGTCGAAACAAATTTGTCATTGACGTGATCAAGTCATGGTAGCGCACTATAAAACTATAAATTAGAATAGTTTCCGCCCACATATGATTTTAACTTATAAATCAGTAAATATCATGAATTAGAATCCCTACAGCGAGCCGATAGTTACTTTATTTGTTAACTCGATCTTTAAGGTACTTATCACACGAGATTTTGCCAAAGAGGCTCGGCTGATGTTCATCTGTCTATAAAATATTTTCCTCTAATTTAACCATGGATCCATGATAAATTCGTTTTCACCTTAACTCATAAAATATTCGAAATCGTAAATATAATTATTTAATTATTTTTATTATTAATTGACGCCTTCAAGTGAATGATCAACAACAGCTCCTTCTTAATCCTTGTATCACGGTTTCGTCATCATTATTCAATGTTATTCGACAGTCGTAATTTTACAAGAA
>MQRK01194061.1:2643-24744 GCA_001938485.1 Girardia tigrina | reverse complement strand
AAGTGAAATAAAGTTATTTTCATCCAATAATTTATTGGATAAATTAAATTTATTTTCGGCAAGCTACCATATAGTGTACTTGCGTAGTGTATTTTGTGACCTGATGATAGGATTATTATTATCTCGAAACGCGTCGTCTTGTTTTTATCCCTAATATATATATATATATATATATATATTGTTTTTTGTTGTATATATATTTGCAAGTTATTTATATCTAATCCTAATTCTCGCCAGTATTTTGTATGATACAGACTCTCTTAGTTTTGGTTTTGTATAATGTTCTATTAAGAATGAAAAATGCCGCAAACTGTGAAATAATAAATGGTTATTCAAGCATATATTTTTCATTTTTCACTATGCAAAAAATATTAAACAGTTATATTTATATACGATTTTGTGAATTGTTATTTCTTTCTAACATTAATAATAAAATTAATATAATAACATTTCTATCAATTTAATAAAATGTCAATAAAATATCGATAATATTTCATAAAATTTGTCTCAAAATATCTCACAATAGCAAAATGAACTATCAGAGTGATACGGCCGCGGATTCCAATTATGTACCCACAGATTTCGGGTTCCCAGATATTAGAAAACTGATTGTCCTTTATATGATCTTTTCGTACATTTTGATCATTATTATTCTTGTTATTGCCGGAATAATGATAGTGAAATTCACGAAAAAAACGGAAATTGCGGAAAAGGAAAAAGAAACGAACGACGAAAACATAAATTTCCCAACCGATCTCGGCACGATAATAAACCATCATATGTTGTTGATAAATATTGAAAATTTGTTGGACATAATTACCGCCGATCCGGACGTCGATGTCGGCTTGGACCTGGACAACATGCACGACGATGGCGCCTATCCCATACCGAATTTATGAAAAAATAAATTTCAAAAATGTAATTTGAATGATTTGGAGTTACAATGTTTGAAAATTTTGTCAATTTTACTTTTGTTTTAATTTTTTTCTACTTTTTAATTATTTAATATTTATATTTTTAAAGAAGTGGGAAAAAGTACTTAATAACTTCTATTTGCGTGGAGATGAATTAGGGATTTTCAATCTGTTTTTCATTAATCTCTCGGTGGTCCAAAAGTGTAGGTCTTTATAGATAAATAAGATAAATGTAAATAGTTATATACATATGATCTCATTAAGTTTTAACTTCATCTCATATTCATATATAAAGCCCAATACTGTTTGTTTGTCGTTGGGTAATGCTCAATCATCATTTATTTACAATAAAAAGTTTGTTTATATTATTACTGGCAAGTTTTATTGTGGTAAGACGAATTAATTTGATTTTTTTACTTTGAATAAAAGTGTCAGTGTTCACAAATTTTTTAATTTTATTTTTTGCATTATTTTGTTTTAATTAGAAGTAGTGGAAAATATTTTTTATAAGTCTACTGCATGAGTGTACACGAATTTCTCATTTGTAATCTGATATTTCTTTATCCCTTGAATGTACGGAAATGTACGTCACTAAAGATTATAAATTAGGTCATCAAGTATGGAATTTGTAGAACTAATATCAAAGTTTATTGATAATTTACCAATACAAATATTTGTGACATTCATCAAGGTATGCACCTATATTATCGACACACCTTTACCATTTTGGGGTGGGGCAGTTTGCTGAGGCCATTTGAATAAAAACTTGGTGGGCAAGAATCTATATATACCCGGAAAATTGAAAAAGGCCATGGAAATAATTCTAAGTGACACTACTGTAGATGGAGAGCTATCTTTGGAATCTCTTACAAATTACGCCAAATCAAAAAGCGACTTTCCTCCTGAAACAGACTGGAGCAATGCACCAAACATCAAACTTGGCCAAAAATTACAATTTCAGCATGTCACTCCAGAAGAGATTGCCAACATACTCAAGAACACCAAAAATACTAGTCCCGGTATATCAAACATTGACTATGCAGATATTGACTATTGCGACCCGGATTGTCGATTTCTGGCCACATTATTCAACAAAATCACTGATACGGGAGTCATTCCACCCAGTTGGAAGAAATTCCTAACGGTAAGGATCCCTAAACCTGTTAATCAGGAAATTACAAAGATATAGGATCATGGAGACCAATAGCCCTGATGGAATGCATTGCCAAGTTGTTCACATCTTCACTATGCACTCAACTGGAAGAATGGCAGGTGAAGAACAATTTAATTTCATAGTTCCAAAAAGACATCGGATCATCGGACGGGTGCGCTAAACACAATAACGTTATGAGAATTTTACTGGAGGAATATGAACATCTTCACATTGCATTCCTCGATCTAACTGATGCATTTGGCAGCATTCCAATTAATCATATATTAGAAGTTCTCAGAAGAAAAGGTCTAGATTCATTCTCCTGCTCTCTCATTGCAAATCTGCACTCGATTTGTTCATCAACATATACCTGCAATGATTGTACGACTGAAGACATATCAATCAGAATGGGGGTTAGAGAAGGATGTCCGCTTTCAATGCTGTTGTTCAGCGTTGGCATTGATCCAATTTTGACTGCACTACAAGATAAGGATGCTTTTGTTATTGACACCGAGGCTGGTAAGATTACTTGTCTGTCATATGCAGATGATATTGCACTAGTTGCAACCAGCAACTCTTGTTTACAAGTCATGGTTTCATCTGTATGTGACATGGTTGAATGGACTTCTATGAAGTTCAACCCAGCCAAATGTGGATATTTATCAACTCCTCCTATGAATAAATCAATCCATATTAATAACATACCAATACCTATAGTCACAGATGAAGGAAGTTACCGTTATCTCGGAGTAGACTTTACAAGAAAGACAAAATTCACTCCTGAACGTCTATTTCTATCAGTTATTAAAGACTTGAAAAAAATATCCAAATCAATACTATTTCCCTGGTAGAAAATAGAAGCGTATCTTTATACACTCACGATTCACCTTCTATTTTCGAAATTATAATATACCAAACAGGGAACTTACGGATTATGGTCACCACGAAACCACGAAATCTATCTTTAAAAGTGACCTTGACATGGAAATTCGTCGTTACTTGAAGGAGATTTGTAGAACGGTCCCAAATTCATCCAATGACTACTTTTATGCTGACAAGAAAAAGGGTGGTTTAGGCTTAGTCTCTGCCCGAGATGAATACACAATACAATCTATAATTCAAGTGTACAGGAACATAGTGTGCTCTGACGAAACATCGCGTCATATCACCTTTATCAATTTATTCAACACCTTAGACAGATATCACGGTACTAAAAAAGAAAGGACAGTCTCTGATTGCCTAAACTGGATCAACACAGGTGATAAAGAGAATGGATTTAAATCTTGGAGGACAAAGATTCGGAATTCACTCAAATACCTGAAAAGCATTGGGTTACAAATTTAGTTTGTGACCAACGAGCTAGGTATTTGTTTAAAAGTTCACATATCCAATGACTCCATGATACTAAGTGAACATTCAATTGAGAATATAACTTTCCACTGGCACAGAATCTATAACAAAATGAAATTTGACAAATAGAGCAAACAAAGGATGGCTGGAATATCAGCCATCTCATTGGTAGTACTTTACAATGAGTCACTCTCTATCGAGGAATGGCGCTTTTTATACAGCACAAGGACTAATAGTTTACCAACCAATTATGAGCCGAAAAACAAACAACAATCGATGTGAAGGGCATGTGGTCAAGATATAGAAACACAGATCCATGTTCTATGTTAGTGTAAACCCAACAGCACTATGATACAGGCGAGACATAATGCAATCGCAGAAATCGTCACAGATGCTTTACTTATAGAGAAACCAATTTTAAAAATCATCATGAATCGATAGTGTGATTGATCTGTGTCGGGAAGCCGGGTTTATTTATAAGTTTATAACCATGGAAACAAAGAACTCTGGCTTATAGATGACACAATCAAAGCACTTAATGATGCCAGAGATAACAACAAAAAGAAATATAAAAGTCTGCTAACTGAAGCAAAGGTGGCTCATAAAGTATGGACTGTAATATTAGGAGCAATTGTTGTCGGCTGTTTAGGATCTTGGCCTGTCGATAATGACAACCTGCATAAAAACAAATTACATCTTTCAGGTACAACTATAAAAAATCTAACCAAAATGTGCATAGTGTCGAATATCAAATATTCCAACTCAAATGGCATAAACGCAATACCTGTCAATATAACCCACTGATGTCAAATGCGGTGACGACAAATCTTACCGACACAGTCACGGCAGATGCACCAGTAGCCGGTTAATAACATTAATCTCCAACACAAGTCAAAGATGCTCTACACAGCGACCATAGCTTTGAGCAATGTATAGCCCAATATATCTTTACGTATTTCAACTTGAAATTTTGTCACAATTTTCTTCAAACTGTGCACACTTACTCATTCTCGATGACAATAAATAATTATGTGAAATTTTGATCAAAAAAACTTTTTAAGGTCTCAGAATTGGGAAAAACGGTCGCATCGGAGTTCCTGAACAATATTAATTCAAAAAGATCTACTTATAAATTATAAGTAGTTTATATTAATTTTTTACTGTTTTTTTTAAATTATTTTTTTCATTAAAACTTTGTTGGCAAAGTAGAGTTTTGTCTAAATCAAGAATGTATATAAAAAATTTAATTTTTTGATTTACTAGTTGTATGTTAATTTTAATTTAAGTTTTATTAAAGTCAATATAAAATTTGAACATGGACACAGAAAGAGTATTTGTTGGGCCATCTTTGATTTCAACACTAACGCTAATTTACCTTAACGTCGAATAATAAATACGTTTATAGTTATTAAATTATTGTTCTAATTTGTAATAAAAAATTTTGAAGTCATATTTATTGTTTGGATAACCAAACAGATTTTAATTTTAAAATCTTCCTGTATCTATAATTATATATAATTAAATATTTAGTTATTTATTAAAATTTTTCATAATAAAGAAAAACCATTTTATTTTTTACGCCATTACAACAATATCCAAAGTTTTATGAATATTAATAATCTTTTTGTAATGACCACTCCATCGGCATTTAGCTACTCTATTTGGAGGACTCATGTAAACCTTTTCAGATTTTGATCTAATAACAGCTCCAATTTGGTTTGTATTGCAATTCATCCTTGGTATTACATATTTTTCTAAAATATGTTGGGCAGGACCATCAGGAGTTTTGCCTAATTTAGATGGAAGTTCATCGCATAATTGATTAAATACGTTTAGATCAACTTCTTTACTGTCTAGCTCCAAACTAGTTACCGCAACGTTATGACCCCTAGATTGCAATTGACTTACACCATTACAAACTTTTAAACCATGATCTCGGCCCTTTCTTAAAGGCTCATAAACCAATACAAGCCACATTCTATTGCGGAATTTATCATTTAAAAAATTGTATAATCCTTTTGCATATTCAGCAGTTGACAATTTGTTATTATCCATATTGTATATCTCAATGTCTGTCTGAAATTTTGAAAAAAAATGAAAATATTATAAAAATATAGTTATTAGGTGCTTTAAATGATTAAGAAATGCTTGATTAGGTTGCAATCTACGAACCTTTTTTGACTTAATTTCGAAAGGAAATTTAAATTGTATTTCCTCTCAAATAAAGAGGAAATGTTTGTAGATTGCAAGCTAATCTGATCAATAAATTTAATTGTGGCGAATGTCAAAACTCGCTTTTTAGCCTGAAAAATCCCCTGGAAAACCTGAAGTCGATCGAGGAAGATATTTGAGCACAGTTTTTGTGTAAAAGTAGGATTTCACCGATTTCAAAAGGTGAGTATTCTGTTCTACGAAATGGTTTTTGATCTCATTATTAGCAAAAGTTATTCCATTTGGATAAAACACTACAGCCCATTAATTAACTATCAAAATGGGCAAAGTAATCCAGACCCAATACTTCGAATACTTAATTAAATATTTAAAATGTCATAAGCAAATTAACAATGGTGACATCGTTTTTTAATATTGCTTTGAAATTCTGAACCCAAATAATTTAACTTAGGTTTTACGAATACACTAATTATCATTATCTTCATTTACGTTTTTAGTACTTAAAACAAGACAGACCCTTTAGAGTAATTCACCAACACAAATTGATCATTGGCTTGCTAAGCGGATAGGTAAGCTTAATGATATTTTTTATTATAAAGATTAAAATTTCATAAATAATTTCAGTTAATTCAAATGTTCTACATAGCTAAGAATTCTACAAATACATATGGTCAGCATTATCAAGCACAATAAATAAGTGACAATAAAGTGTTGACAAAATCATTATTACTATTGTTCACAAATCGTATAAGCTAGTCACAAAAGATAACCGAACGATATCCTTCATTGATTAAATAAAATTAAAATTTCTTAAAGTCAAATTACAAATCTTTCTTAACATTGCAACATCTTCCTTATTAACAGTTCCTTCAATAAACCCTGTGGCAAATGAACAAAAGTGGATTGTTCTCGATCACGATTTTTCAATGGCACATCTTCTAATTGTGCATGGGCGTCCACAGAAAAAAATTCAGGGGNGGGTAAAAATAAAAAAAAGTGCAGGTCGTTTTTACGTGAAGCCGTTTTGGCGCGAGGTCGTTTTGGCGTGAGGTCGTTTTAGCACGAAGTCGTTTTGGCAAGACCATTTTGGCGCTGTATCAATTGTTGCCATTTTAATTAAAAATGTGTAATCAAAATTTCATTATTGACAAACCATAGGTATATTTAAAATCTCCAATAAAATTCAATAAAATTCAATATTTCCGTATATATTTCCGTATATAATTCCGTATATATTCCCTAAAATATTTTTTTAAAAAACAAATGGAAAATATTCAGTCGAAGCCTGGAAAAGAAAACTTTACCCACGGAGGATACCTTTATGTTTTCGATAAGTTTAGCTCAGACCATTCCAAAAAGTTCTTGCGATGTGAACTGAAGAACGAATGCAAGGCCCGTTTACACACGATTGTCGATAATGATCGTGTTCTAAAGCAGATGAACCAGCATAGTTACGAAAGTGATGCAGCGCAACTTCGAACTGTCATGATAATGACTGGAATCAAAAGGAGGGCCATAGATACAACTGAGGGCAATAGAAAACACAATCAAGCTACTCCTCGACAACCGGTCGATTGAGCTTCAATTATCATTCCGGATGGATACAGAATTTACGAAGTCGCACCAGATCAGATGGAAGAATTTCTTTTATGGGATTCCGGAGAACAAGATGAAGATCGTATTTTTCTCTTTGACCGACAGTCGAATGGTGATTGGAGTAACCAAATAGACAGACTGTATGTGGATGAAACATTTAGCCTAGCTCCTGCTTTTTTTGCACAGATATATGTAATCATGGAAAACAGAAGAGGATTTGTGCTACCGGTTCAATATGCTCTGCTACCGAACAAAGAAGGAACAACATACCGACGATTTTTTGAAGCCATTAAAGAATTGTGGCCATATCTCAACCCGTCGTCAATTTCTATCGACTTTGAACAGGCCGCAATTGGAGGTATTCGAATTGTGCAATCCATGGATGCCTCTTTCATTTGACGAAGAACATGCGGAAGAAGTTAGCAGATGAAGGTCTGCTTAACCGATATAACATTGATCCTGAATTCGGTTTGTCTGCCAGAATGATAGTCGCTCTCTCCTTTATTCCAATCGAAGACCTTGATGGTGCTTTGGAGGCAGTGGAAAACGAAATTATGGAGGACCTCACACCAATAATAGATTGGTTTGAACATGCCTACATTGGACGTCAAAATCGTAACCAGAATCGACGTCGTGCATTATTTCCTTCTCATATGTGGTCTGTCTACGAGAGAACAGTGAATGGAGAGGATCGAACCAACAACTATGTGGAAGCAGCATATCGAAGATTGCAAGCCGAATCCGGGGTGGATCATCCAAACATTTGGAAATTTATAGACAGCATTCGAGGTGTTCAAAAAGGACGTAACATTATATATGAGCAATTTGTTCGTGGAGATCTGCCGCCTGTACAGCGCAGAAAATACTTCGCTGCAAATGCCAGGATCAGAACAATTGTTGGGACTTAAAGAGAACGAAATATCATCGAGTACCTTAGGGGAATCGCGCATAATTTTTTGATGGACTAATAAACAAGGACTTTTGATTTAATAAAAAATGTTTGAATAAATGTTTTTTTGAGTTTCCATCTGTAGAAAACAGATTTTTTCTAAACGCAAAAAATGGTTTAAGGTGGGAACAAGTTGACACAGCGCAAAAACGACCTCGCGCCAAAACGACCTGCCTCAAAACGGCACCGCCAAAACGGCCGCGCCAAAACGTCCTACGTCGAACATAGAAATATAAAAATAGAATTATATAATATCAATTTTTAAGTAATACATTTTAAATGATGAATATACAATATATTTATCACTCTGATAGTAAAAATTGCATTCGCCTTTTATCACTGCCAAATTTCTTTATTATATTTTCAATAAACTTTGTTTTCTTTGTTTCGTCCTCAATTTTTTTTCGGTGCACGCTCATCACACATCAATCGGACAACCGTGACTCTGATATTGTAGCTCTTATCCATGTTTAAACACGTTTCAATGTCTTAAAACTTCGTTCAAGTGTACAGGTCACAATTGGTAGACTCAAAGCGATTGTAATAATTGTTGGAAAATAGTCAAAATGTTCAAGAAGGTCTACTAAAGTTGATGGCAAATTTCTTGATAAAGAAAATCTTTTCAATTTTTCGTACCATATTGTAACTTCAATTTGTATGTTTTTTATATTGTATTGTGCTCCAAGTCTTTTACGTTTTCTAAAAATGTCGTTTTATCTAATTGTAAAATACATTTTGGATCAAATTGAAATTATGGTTTGGTTAACTGTACAAAATCTTGACATTAAAAATGATAGTAAAGAATCCAAATATGGAATGAATATTGATTGTCGAAAGTATATTTCAGGAATGTCTACAGTACGTCCAGCCAAATCGAGTGATTCTTGAAAAATCTCTTCGAACTTTGCGTCAGAGTTTTCTCGATGCAATAAAAATATATTGATTAAATCCTGAATGTGTTGATGAGCAGTTTGTAAATCTAATTGTACAGACTGAAGAGTATAGGCTACTGGTTCCAAAATGGCTGAATATTTGGATATTATTTTTAAACAAACGATTAACATTTCATTACTAGTCGCCGTTAATAACCGATTAAATTCATGGCTTCTTGAACCTTTCAAATTTGTTGACATTTCCTCTAGTTTATTAAAAATAAGCACGAAATTCCTGCCTTCCTGCGCAACCATCGTATTCTAACCGAATCCATTCTCGAATTTTTAAGCTTCATCGACAAATTAAACACCAAGTGGAAGCTGTTCTACCCCTGCAATATCAGCTGTTTCATCAGCTAAAATCTGAAACCCAATTGATTTATTGACTTTTGAAATGATGGAATCTCTCAACTCCAATTCACAAAATTCAATTAATTGATGTTCAGTTCTCACAGATATATATCGTGCGTTTGTAGGTTCTGTGGTCAAATCATTTTGTAATATAACAACATCAGTTTCAATTGGAAGTAAAAATAAATCCTTTCAATTTCAATCATTGCTATGTTTTCCCCGCAAGGCTAAGTCAAAATTGAACATAGTTTTATTTGATTCAATTTTAAAGAGGCCTGTACTGCAGAATCGATTGGACTAATTATATTTTTCTCTAGATTTTTGTTAACGCTAATAAAATTTTTCGCATCAATGGTTGCTTCTTTGTGTCCTTACCACTTCAAATGATTTCTAGTAGCTTCATGAAAATCTTTGTAGTTTATTAATGCTGATTTTAGATAGGCCCCTTGACTTTTACGTTTTTTTCATTTTTGAATAACACAACCATGATGAATATTCTTCTATCCATGGAAATCAAAAACATCTTTCCCTGTTGAATCTTTTTAAAATTGTATTCTTTTTTAGGAACTGTGGTGTTTAGAAGAATCTATAATTTGAAATCAAATGGAATAAAAGATACACTGACATGTGCACTAATGTCGTACATATTTTCATTTGGGTTTTCTTGTGTGGTTGACCCTTCTATTCAATTATTCACAGGATAAGAAATTTCTGCATGGTCACTGAATTCAGTAAATGATACAGATTCAAATTCACTTAGATTGTCTATTTTCTGTTTTTTTTATTTTCGGGTTTGCCCCAGGATAACTATTTTCTTATATCAATTCTACAGGCAGAAGAAAAAAACGATTAAAAAATGATTAAAGTAATTTTATATAAATCATGAATAATGTATTTACAAATTTAATCTTTTGATAATATTGTGTATAATTGTAGAATAGCTCCGCTTTATTATATATTTAAATAATTTTATAATTTTAATAAAGAATTATTAATTTAACAAAAAAGTCGTAACTATCATAACCTACATTCGATTGTTGAAGCCAGTTTTCAAGGATTTGTTCAGTAACAGAATTCATAATATTCGTCAAATTGTTAAGTCGGTCCTTCCAATTCTCTTGCCAAAATGTTTTTATTTGAAAATTTTTTAAATTTAAATAAAACGCTTCGACTTCAAGAGATTTTAAGATCAGTTGAAGATTTCCCATAAAAAATTTTTCAACTTGAAATCGATGATCTTTTGTAAATTTTCTGATTGCTAAAATAAAAGGTAAGAATAAAAGAAACACTGAAAATAAATGATGTTATACAAGTATAACAGTAAAGAGCTCGTTTATCAATGTTTGTTGGGCTTCCGGATCGCTTTTGTCTCTGAAGTACATAAGACTGAAGCGTGTAATGTTATTTTGTTTGGCTTTCACTGTTTTACCAGTATTTAGTCACTATTTTGTAATTATACTTTTATGGAAACCATAATTAATATAATTATATTTCAAATTTTAACTTCATTTTCAAAAATTTTTTAATTAAATTTTATGATAAAAATAGAATAATAAAAATTATTTTATATTATTACAACATTTATAGAAAATTAAATTATTAAATTTTTCAATAGACTTTTTATTAGTTTTTAGTAAATAATTTATTTACTAAAAATAATACTTTAATACTTTATTTATTTTATATGATTGAAAAAAATATGAAAAAGAAAATAAATATTTTTAGTAAAATATTTATATTAAAGCTTTAATTTTAATGAAAATTTAATCTATTTATTTTGACATAAATTGAATTATTGCAAATATTAAATTGAATAGAAAAAAAATTATTTTTTATGTGAAGTAATTAACATTTAAGGAACTATTTAATAGTATTAATAGTATAAAAAATTATTATATAGTTCTAGTCATTTAAATTTTATTAGAATTCAATTATGAATATTTAAACATAATTTCAAGGTGTATTATTTTAACTTTTTTGAAGGTAAACCCCATTGTGAACAATTACTGTTCTGGAAGTCCGATTTTATTTTTATTATTTCATAATTTGAATTTGTTAGATATTTTATCGACCACTTATTGATAAAAGAACATTGGTGTTAGCTGTGGTGGCACATCACTCGGTTGAAAACAAAAGTCCATTACATACTTATTCAAATTTTATTTCATTAAAATCCATTTTATTATAACTCTTTTTAAAAGAAAATTATTTAAATTTATATATCTCAAAAATAATAAAATTTGCAGTATTTTAATTAAAAGATATTTCTACAATTGATAAAATCTTTTATAAATCCATTAAAATAGAAATCTTTTTTTAAAGTTTTTATAACGTAATAGTGTTTATATACTTTAAACTAAATAGTTTTAAAGATTATTAATTTTATAAAATATTTTTTGAAATTAAAAAATAATAAATATTATTTTTTTAATATTTTAGAAAGACAAAGAAAAATTGTTTGAATAATCATTATTAAAACATCATTATTATTATTATTATTATTATTATTATTATTATTATTATTATTATTATTATTATTATTATTATTATTATTATCATCATCATTATAATTATTATTGGGTTCGTGATTAAAATTCAAAGTCATAATTTGCAAACTTTATTTCTAATACAACTTTCATTATTCAAACAAATTTATGAGGAACAATATTTCATTTACATAATCCAGATCTTAAAATTCTAAATATAAATACAACTATTGGACATGTTTCGATGTTTACATACATCATCATCAGCAATTTTTGGATGTTTAGTATATAAATATTGAATTGTTTGAATAACACAATTTTAATTGATACATTTACTTTAAAAGGTATATTAGGGATTTTATATTATTATTTATTAAAGTATTATTGGGTAATAATGGCAAAAATATTTTAATTAAAATAAAAATTTAAAATTTTTAATTAAAATATTTTTTCCATTATTACCCAATAATACTTTAATAAATAATAATATGTGAGAGGTGAATAATTGGGCGGAGATCAGAAGACATGCCAAAACTTATCAGACCGCGGATGAAACTATTTCTATGTTCATAGGAATCATGTTTCAGGGAATTCGTGGAGCAGACAGAATTAAAGCGGCACGAGAAACAAGATCATAGACCATGAGTCCCTCAAGAAGAAGAGCCAGAGGAATTCAATTGCCATCTATGCCGAAAGACCTACAAGACCAAAGGATGGCTCATCAAACATTTCAAAACAGTGCACAAAATTGAAGAAGAACAATTAACCTAAATTTTTCCGAGCAGAACCAATCAGTCCAGACAATCAGAAGAAGGGAATCTACCACTGAACGCGATACCAGAAGACAACGCAACTCAAGTACCAATCGTTGATCCGAATGCTGCTTCGATAGAAGAGTTAGAAAGGAGTCCTTTAGAAACCCATCTGGACTACCACCTTACAGATCTAACTGTGAGAGGAACTTTCAGATGCCCGTTTTGCGGATGTGTAAAGTCCACTTACACAGCCAAAGAGATGCAGAATCAAGGGACTACTATCCATGACTGGTCGTTTCTGACTGGATTGTCAAAGCGTGCGCGGAAGCGAAAGGCTGACATCCATGTAGGAGGCCTATTGGGGAGCTTATAGACTTATTTGGTTTGGGTGGACCATCTAAAGAGCCTATATGTTCATTACCATTCTTGAAAGATATGGGGGGCCCATATATTCAAACAATTTAAAATATTCCTCACAATTTTAAAGTACTCATAGATAATAGTAACAGATTTTTTAAAGAATTATTTTTAATCTAATTGCGTTGTTTTTATAAAGGTTTTTAAGGCTTTAATTATTTAGATCTACTATTTTTTCTCTTCGAATAAATGTCTCAAAAGAAAATATTTACAATAAAAAAATGTTAATAAAAAATTTGTACCAATAATTAAATTTTCTGAGAATAGTTTTTGTTGGTTTACAAAACCTTCGTAAATGTGTTCTGCCGTATTGTCATACAATTGTTCATAATTTCTTAGGAAATTGTCGGTCACCACCTTTCTAACTGAGGGAGCGGAATCAGTTATCACTTGTATCAAATCTTGCAATACGTTCGTGTTTCTTTCATAACGAGAATATTGAATCTAAAGTTGAAAGAAGATATTTATCATATTAAATGATTAATAACATATAAAACTTTCATTTTGAACAAAAATTTTTAAGAATTCTATTCTTGTTAAAGGTCGCGATTTATCCAGTTTTAAAATATGGAAAAGTTTTTCTTCCATAAATGAGGTACAAAACTTCGTCTATTTATTTGTTATTAGTTTCTAAAATGTACATTGCATGTTGCAATATATTTTGTTTCAATAAATGAAAAGAAACATTTCGAGTTGCAACTCGAAAAGGAACAGGTTGATGCAACTGTGTTGCTACTTTATTTAATTGTCTTTGTGAGGGATATTGGAATGATGTTTGAATTATGTTGAGTGATTGTTGAATGAGTTTTATAGTATGTTTGAGACTGGTTGGTGTTTGAAGCATGGCATCTCTCCCTAGACAATTGAAGTCAATTATTGTCGAATTTAAAAAATTATATTACTAATTGTATAATAAATTAATTGTTATTTAACAATTAATTAAAAATACAATTGTTTTAATCTTTGCAGATTTTGGCAAATTTTTGAAAAATCAATTGAACAAACAAGTCATGCCCCAGACGCTGATTACAGATCATTTTAGTCGTAATAAATCTTGTAATACGACTTCGTCTGTTAATATCCTTAATAGTCTTAACACCCATTCCTTTTATTCTTTTGATATCAAATATTTACATTTTAATCTGGCATATTTCCATCAATATAGTATATCATATTTTTTTAGTTTTTGCTACCTTTTCTTTCTATTATTTGTCCTGCTCTGTGATCTTATTTTTTTGAAATAAAGAAATAAAGAAACAAAGAGAACTTACAAAGATGAAAAAATCTAACTACTAAATCAGAATGAGGAACCATTTGATGTTATCGTGTGATACAACTCAAAACCAATATTTATCAAATGATATGGTATGTTGAGGATTTATAAAAACAAAGAGAGCAGAAAAGGTGTCACAAATTCGGACCTGATAATTGAAAGTTAATATAATATTAGTTCCCCAGCACGTACTTAAACAGGCCAGAGAAATTTCCCCCTTTTAAATTGTCAGAAAAGGAAGATAATAAAGGAATTTAAAAAATAAATAAAACAAAATGACCAGAATATTTTATAAAAATGCTAAAACTAATGGACTAATAGCAATTAGTTTCAGATAATTTTCTATCAATCAAACTTATTTCCTCATCTGACAAAAATATCGTGCTTTGGCAATCACCATTTTATCTATCTAGAAGTATATATCTTTATATGTCTTTATAGCAAAATCATATCGATCATTCAACAGTTTCAACCACAAGGAATAAAACAATTGCAGTCAATTAAATACTCATTATGGATAATTCTGTCGCACAAATCCAACGTCAACCTCGAAACATACTATTATTTATTGGTTCCGATATCAATCAATACCTTCATTAATCAAACTCTCTCCTGAATCTAATTATCCAAAACTAAAAAATTCCAATCTTAAAGTAACTACCATATTTGTTTGGTCATTGAACTCCCTTTTCATTTTATTGTGTCAAATAACTACCCATTTTTTTATTCCTTCCATTCGAACTGTTGTAATTAATATAATTTCTCTTAAATAATTGATATATTTTTAGTTTATATTATTATTATAGAAGAGAATCTAGTACATAAGTTAGTTTTATCTGGAATTTTTTAGCAATGTTAAAAGACATCAAGTGTAAGGAATATATGCCATGACATTCTATTCAAGAGTTATATAAAATAACATCCGAAAAATTAATTTTATAAATTTAATTAAAAATCGCAAATTTTATTCATCTATTTTGATTCAGAGTTTTGATTAAGTTATTGTTATTTCAATACACATGCTCATTATGAGTCTCTCAGAAACCTTTATAAGTTTTTGGATTACAAATTTGGGAAGCGATCATCTAGACTCATGAAGTATTTGCATTAACCAATGCTTTTTGAATTCTAAGGACGTAAATTAAAATTCAATAAAAACACAGGAGAACGTTCTAATATTGATTTTTCCATACGTTTTATAACTTTATATGTTGAACAGTAGCTGAACAACTAAACTAAAGAAATATAAACTAAAGTGTATTTCAGAACTCCATAAGTTGAACTATGATGATATTTTATGGTGCTGTCATGCTAAATTTCATTTATTAGTTAAACATTTAAGTTCTAATATTTAAAAATACATTAGTTAGATGTCAGTTGATAAAGAGAATGTATAATCTCGTTATAACGTCAACTTCATCTGGCCCAAAAACATAACTCGTTAACTATTTAACAATCCATGTTCCTCCCGATCACCATGCAGTCATGAATATCGGAAAGGTATTAGCGACAGAGTGACAGTGTCGGATTTTTAATTCGGGAATTCTGTGTTCGTGCTGGGCCCATTTTATTGAGGAGATTAAATCTAAGTAAATCAATGTCAGACAAAATTTCAAATAATCAGCAACTAAAGTTCAAAAAAATTCCAAAATAATTCACGTACAATCATAAATTTCACTCAAAGTTCGAAGAAAAATTTCAATTAAAAGCTCCACAAAATTTAATTAATTTAAATTCCAAAACAATGCCATGTGATAAAACTTCTTCCCGATATAACGAAACTTTTATACAAATTTTCATTGAAACGTTTTCCTTGATTTAACGACATAATAACAAATATATAATTCCAGATTATTTATAAATTATTGTACAAAGAATCATTCATGATAGCACTTTTGGCGCATACCATTTTCTCCGAAGATCTGACCAAAGAAACAGTTAAAGGGTAAAGTCCAGAATCACATGAAAAACTGAACTGTGCCAATAATGAGGACCCTGCTTTAATTTTGAAAGAGCATAAAATTTGAATGAAATTGATAAATAAATTTAAATAACTAAAATGAGATAAATTAAAAGACACAAAAAAGATATTTAAAATATATAAAATAATAATAATAATAAAAAGATAAAATAAAATTTGAAAAAAATTGAATTTCTTTCAAATTTTAAATACGATTTTGCTGATTATATAATTTTATTTTATGGTTGCGATTATTAAAAGAACCTTTATGACGTTCCAATCCATCAAACCTTTAACTTCTTCAAACTGTTGATCAACATAATCCATTTTTTGGTTGATTATTCGGAATTGTTCTTTCAAAAATGTTAGCTCCTTGGGTTCCGTATCGAATTCAGCAGTGATATTCTGTGCTAACTTGGAAATAGATTCTAATAATGGTAAACCATGCTTTGAAATCGCTTTGATGGTTTTGGAAAAGTCTCCTTCTTTTATAGCGTCGAATATCTCTTTGGCATCATTGAGTATTTTGGCTTGTTCCAAAATTTCCGAAATATCCAAATCAAATAATTTATAAGTTTTGAAGTTACATAAAAGTACAACTATTGTAATAGCAGTAACATAAAACTTAACCATTTTCTAATCAAATTATGAAGACTTGCGACATAAAATTTATTTATAAAACATTATTTAATTAGTGTGAGAACAGAAAATGTTACAAAAATTCGAACTTACTCAAAGCTAATCACATTAATATTTAAAAGTAATTCAAAATACGATAAAAAATTATCTAATAATAATAATAATTAGAGACAATTAATAATTTGTCAATTCATTGTTTAAAATATTTTTCATTGTATAATTAAAAAAAATATTTTCAATTTAATTCTGAAATTTATTTTATATTAATTGATTTATTGTGTTATTACGGAATATTTCATTTTTTGATTATCCTCTTCAATTACTTGTATTATTATTATTTTCTAATGTATGGAGCTACAAAAAAAAGATCAGTCGACCCAAGAATTTTCATACTCAAAACTGTAAATATCTAAATAACAAGAAAAAATCGTAGTTTAAGTGAACCAAAAAATAAAAGTTGACGAAACACAAATTCAAAAACCAGTGAAAAAATTGAACTGTAATCGAACTGTCGAAAAACTCATGTATTTGTTATTTCGCTGTCAATAAATTTTGTTCTATACCATACATTTTTCTTATTTTTTGCATGTTGGAACCGCCATGGAAATTCCCAGTTCATCTCTGTTTATCCTATTTCTAAGGTTGCTGCTGTTTTAAAAACACCTAAGGATGTAAATGGGGTGTACCATTTCAGTGATGAGCTATCTTTGTATGGTTCCTCCTTACGTTGATGTGTTTTTGTTTAAACTCATGTTACCATATTCATAAATTTTGAAGTGTTTATTATAGTTTTGGCTTAACCGTCTTCATGTTACTGGGTTAATCGCTGGACATAAAATTATGATTGCGTATCAAATTTAACTAGAAATGTAGATTTTGAAATTTTCCCCTGAATTACGGTTAAAATTTCGAATATGTTTCTGTGCTCCTTCATCTGAAAGACGACAGATACAAACATGTCGACATAAGGGTATATAGCTGGTTGTATAAAGTATAAATATTGAAAATATGCCGAGTTAATCACAAAGATTTGTTTTTATTCGGAATTTTACCCCGCCTTACGATACTGTTTAGAAGTTACACAACCTGATACTTTGAAAAGATTATTAGTTACATCACAAATCAACGTGATTGAGCTGCTTTAAAACTTTCCTGTTAAAATTTTCATTTTTTTGTTTTAAGTTTACTCTTATTTAATCTAACGATTGTCACTTAACAACAATCGTAATACCTTTTAATTCTTCAACCCGTCCGATTTTAAAAATTGATGCTAAAATGAATAATATTTTGACTTGATAAAACATCTTTTCTCGGAGGACCGAAAATTATTTTCTGATTTAAGCTACGTTTAATGGGTTTATTATTATGTTTATTAAATAATTTTCTTCGTGCCACGATTCTCCATTCATAACACAACCCAAATATACATTAACATTAATACTTGAATATCCGATCAAGTGTCAATAATCTCCAACGCTTCACACTTTAAAAGCATTGTCCTTCTCAAAATTGAAACAAAAGAACCTCCAATGCTCTTATGACTTGCATTAATGATATATTTTAAAATATTCTGAGGCGAATAATTAATGTTTTGTTTCAGTGATGATGACCTGAATGGTAGCAAGATTTTACTAATGGAGAGTCACAGACTTGAAGTAAATTATTTAAATATTATTTCTAGCTTAAAAATAATTAGTAAACATTCAACCGACTATCAAATCAATTTATTTAATAAACAATATAAGTAGCATCAGATATACATAGTTTAAATTTGAAAATAATTTTACACAATTGTTCTGTAAAAATAACGTCTCCAAATAAAGTTAAACCCACACAGAATTACGAGCACTCTCTATGAAAAGATAATTATATAAATAATATCACAGAAAAAATTATTACGGCTCTCGATGTTCATTACAAACGATACATGCAATATAATTAGCATTGTTAACGTTGGAGCAATGTTCACAAATCCATGCTTGAAAAGTCGGTCGCCTGACTGAAAAAATAATTTACGAATTAAGGTCAATATGTTAATTTTCTGGACTATAATTTCATATTTTTAAAAATATAAATTTAAAATATTATTTTTCAAGATATTACATCAGTGTTGCAAGCAATTACAAGTAGTATAAAAAGTAGTATATTTTGATTTTGAAGTTACTTCAGTAAAATCATTTAGTGAAATATTTATAGATGTAAACATAAAAGGATGTTTCTTTCACTCTGCTCAATCTTTATAGAGGCATATTCAAAGAGCTAGTTTTCAAAATAAATATTCAAATGTTAATTTTGCACTAAACCTAAGTCAGTTGGCATCAATTACATTTGTTCCAGAAAATGTTATCATGAGGACCTTTGAAATGTTAATTGACAATGATTTTTTTGTAGATAATGAATGTTTATTAAGATTACTTTAAAGATACATAGATCGGACGGCCTCATAGGAGTCAGAATAACCCTAAAATTTTCAATTCATTTATGGAATGTATATCAAACTGAAATTGATAGACTTTCACGTAATGATCATCAATTGAGGGTTGACACAATAAAAATTGAACGTAATATATCGGGACATGAAAGGAAAACTAAAAAAATATAATTACATCGTGAAAATAATTCAAACAATTGTTAAGATTATCGAAATCGAACGATGCTAGAATATTTACGAGGTATTGCACACAATTTCCAATTGCAAATGTAATTGAAATATTCAGAATTAAATATTTTTATATTAATAAATGTTGTTTTATTTTTTGTTTTTCTTATCTTTAATAATTCTTATTATTGATTGCTTTTTTTTTATTTTTTATGAAGTATTATGTATTATTATATTAATGGTATCATGTTTCTATTTTAAAGAGTCTAAAAAATTGTAAACAGATGGATTAAGTTTAAATTAATCATGTATTGAATTATCGTAATATTGAACAGTCACTACGCATTTTAATTTGAAAAGCTAAATATTTGTTTGACTAGCTTGTTTTTAAGCTTTCAATAAGTATATTTTGAGTAATAATAAGTAAGGTATGTTATGAATTGTCACCGCGCTGACTTTTCGTAGATCCAGTGTGATTGGGGAGTTCACAGAAGTCTCACAATCTACAGTGGAGTCTGTGCAAGATGTGATTCATGAAGTCAAGATAGACTGTGCCATCCCCGAAAAGTCACTGTATATCCACTAGGAGACATTCGGGGATGGATTACTTCTTCCTCCCACTGAAATCGTCGCTGCACAGATTCGTTTGATATACTCGACCTCTTCCTTCGCATCAATCTTACAATGGATGCAAGACATCTACTGGTGATAATGTACACTGGTAGCAAAAGCCAACTATTTTTTAAGGATATTTTTTATTTTCTTCACATCTAAAATAGATCTGGACATACATTATGAAGCACTTATAGTTTTTTTAGTGTTCTTAACCGAAGTTCTTCAGCTTTCACATCTATAATATACTACAGAGACTATACAGGCGTTCACAATCATTCGCTTGTTTCTGAGAGTACGTTTTGAGCTCCTCAGTACTTGGTTTTTGTCACTGATCGCCTGTGTTCCTTTCTGTATTTAACTTTGAAGTAATTTATTTGTCACCGTCCAAACTTAACCTTTTGCAAAATGTTTCATAAATAAAAGTTGCAAAATTCGATATAAAAGTAATAACTCATACTGTATGGATTGATGAAAAATGTTTGAATGATTCCAAAGATTTATTCACAAGGCTTCCATCACATTTAAGTCATGGTTTCGCGCTGATGATGTTTCGGATTAGAATATATCGAATAGTCTTGGACTTAAACAACGTCAAAAAAGGATTTTTGCAAGGAATTTCACTAGAAGTGTCATCATAAGAGGAATTATCGTAGCCAGTGCCCGACAGAATAATAGTAAGTTCCCAGCCTAAACCTGATACGGACTCGAGATCTGCATTACTTTCGACTCAGCTTAAATTACCTTAATTATTACAATCGACACTACTAGAATAATCAAAAAATGTCAATATTTCATCAACATTCTTTCCTGTTCGTTGAGTCTGAAGTTGTCTCTATTGACCCCCAAAGGTCTAAGATAGGGGATTTGATTGAAGCAGGTCTTTTTGATTTTCAATTCATGGAATGACCTCATACACACTGCGTATATTTAAAAATTAAAACATACCTCAATTGAAAGAAAATCGTGATAATTTATTATCCCTTTTCCCATACACATTCGTCAAACTTCAAAGCGTTTATTTTATGCTTGGCGATTTCATGAAATGCATATTACGTTTTATTTTGCTGTTTTAATTTCATATTCATTGAATCTATAAAACTCAACAAGTTCTTTTTTTTATTTTTCACTTTTCGCCTTGCTACGATTAAAAATCAGTAAAACAAACATTTTACGTTGATGAATTTACAAATATGACATATTAGATAAGCAGGATGTCCACCGAAACTCGGAAAACATCGCAATTGATCTACGGGACAAAAACGTTTGTGTGCTTCGGTCTAATAAAGAAAATGGTTTTTAAAAATCTGAAAATGATTATAATTTAATAATAAAAGAGATTAAATCGAAATAATTTTATGTTTGTAATGAAATAAATGTTTTTTTTAATTTTAGAGTAATTGAATAATAAAAAAGAATTTGACTTTGAATATCGAAAACGATATCAGTACAACTAACATTAATCATTATATATAATACAAATATCAATAAATCGATAATAAAATTAATCAACAAACTCAAAGCACGAGGGTCTAATAGAGCCATTTTGGTGATATAAACATGAAGTTTAGTTCCTTCCACAAAGTTCTTCACCATTCCATAAATTGTTTCATCATTATTATTCAGTCGAGTCAATCCATGAAACCAATACTGATAATCCACGTCGATTGTCGATGCTTTCTGCAACTGATTAAATGAATGCAATCGACATTTATTAGTTTATGGAATGTACTAAAACTCTGGCAACCATCATTACACACACACATATAATATATATATATATCGAAAATATAATTTGATTAAAGCTTTTTTATATAATTATTTCAATTTTTATATTCAATTTTATATAATTATTATTATTTTTTTAATAATTGTATAAAAAAAAGCTTTAATAAAATTATATTTTCAAAATACTAAACTTGAGTTCACAAAACTCAATAGTA